>JZKD02S2103540.1:1251558-1281956 GCA_000966675.3 Picea glauca | reverse complement strand
CAAACCATTGCACAGGTCAAGGTGCAGTGGAGACATTTTGGCCCAGATGAGGCTACATGGGAAATGGAGGATGCCATGAGACAGGCATATCTGATTTTGTTTACTTTTGTACATGAAATTCATGTTAATAGATAGAACATCGAGGATGATGTTCCTTTAAGGGGGAGGGAATTGTAACACCCTGTTTCCCCTAGTTTGTAAAAATAACTGGACTGGCCAAGAGCTGTGGAAAACTCATAAATGTGAATATATGATGTGAATGGACCTTATGGAAAAGGTCGATGAATGTGAATAATATTATGAATTTATATTGCAGTCTTGCTAAGAGGAGATATGCTGAAAAAGAGACCACGATGGCTGCAGAAAGGCGGTGGAAGGCACCTGGAAAGGTGGTGTTAACTTCCACCGAAAATAAATACCATATTTGGACTTCACTGGCCCGGAGAACCAAAAGCGGCTCGCTGACCCTGAATTAAATGTCTCACAGGCTGGTAGGTAGATGGCTCCTCAGGAATTAATGAGGGATGGGGAGGTGAACCACCCATCTGTAGAGCCGTCAGGCCTAACCAGCGCGAGCGAAATCGTGCCACACACAACCTCGCAAGAGGATAATGCGTGGGGGAGAAGTGATTAGGGGGGGATGCAAGGGGAGAAAGAGAAATCTGGCGATATGCAGAGTGAGTGATAGCAGGAGGAAGGAGAGTAACCTTCGCTCCTGGTCACTGGAAAACAGAGACGCAGTCTCACAACATCGTGGTCTCAGCTCGAAGGTGGCTAGTGGTAAATCCGCTGGGAGTCGCTGAGCCTACGGTTGGGTGGAAACAAGCACCCCTCTCAGCAGTTTCATAAACCCTAGTGTTACTTTCTGATAAGTGTTTTTCCTTTGGCATCTTGAAATATTTGTATTCTGACATTTATGATCATAAGCTGTGAAATTGTGAATGATTTCATTATAAGAATGTCTGTATGATGTTTTGATCAGTACTGGTAGTTGTATGTTTATAATGGAAAGAATACGTATGGCTTATGTTCTCATAAATATTTATTTATATGCATACTGATCTAATTCAAACTTTAGGTCTGGTTCTCGGGAGAGAAATACCCTTCTCTGCCTTAGATAGTACCCTGGGTAAACCTCCCCATAGAGATACCCTTCTCGAAAAGTTCATCAAGAACCTGGAAAAAGGACGTGAAGGTGCAAGGCCTTAAGAAATCCCTGATAAATATCGAATCAATGGACGAGATCCCATTGGGAGATCGGTGGTCACTCACGACTGTCAGATTGGAAGAAGAAACTGGAGTGTTAAGCACCTTAACCTTGAATAGGTGTTGATCAACGGACGAGATTTCGTCGGGAAATCTGTGGTCACTCATGACCGTTGGATTTGGTAGGAGAAAGTAGGGGGTTAAATGCCTTGCCACTTTGTCTTTCTGTGTCTTTGTGGGTAGCGAAGAGATCGGGATCGTAGATCCCCAAGGTCCATGAGAGAATCCAGACCGTTGATCTTTCCACGTCCAGGAAGTCGTGGGAGAATGCACAAGTTAGGAACCTGTCTGAGCCGTCAGATCTCGGCTGGAAAAGCCGACAACTATTGGATCTGTCAAGAGATACCCGAGGGTTAAACACCCAGTGAATAGGGGTGAAAGCCTCGAAATAGATCTGGGTCGTCCGATTAAAGGAGGCCATGTGTCGTGCGATTTCCCATTTCAGGAAATAGGGAATCGAGAACTTGAGAGTCCTGGTGACGAGAGATCGGTACTTTCCATGGTGGAAACCCCGAGATAGATCTAGACCGTCCGATTTAAGGAGGCCACATGTCATGAGATTTCCCATTTTGGGAAATCGAGAATCGCGAACTCGGGAGTCCTGGTGACGACAGAACGGGACTTTCCATGGTGGAAACCCTGAGATAGATCTGGACAGTCTGATTTAAGGAGGCCATGTCTTGTGAGATTTCCCATTTCGGGAAATCAGGAATTGCGAACTCGAGAGTCCTGGTGACGAGAGATTGGGACTTTCCATGGTGGAAACCTCGAGACGGATCTGGACTGTCCGATTTAAGGAGGCTACGTGTCGAGAGATTAACCGCATCAGGAAACCGTGGATCAAGAATTCAGGAGTCCCGTGGTCGAGAGTTCGGACTCTCGTGATGATAAGTCCCGATGAACGGATGAGATTCGTTCAGAGGATCTCAGGGTTTGTAATGACCATCAGATGTGAGGAAGAGATGTCGGCTTTAAGCTATGGCACGAATGCATATTAGGGTAAGTAGTGAGAAGATCTGGACGACCAGAGTCCACCCGCCCAGATCTATGGCCGAGGCTTCATTCCGGAGCCCCCTTACTGTTCTGCCTTTAGCGGTGAGGGGGGGGTCTAGAATCGAATGCGCAATTCTCGAATGGTCAGGATTTATTCGCCTTGATCAACGGTGCTCAAGAAAATTCTTGACCCCCCTTGCCATTCTACCTTTAATGGGGGGGGGTTCGGAATGGTGTGGCATGTGAAGTGGGACCCGTCTCCTGTCACATCACCCACCATGTCGTGCTTCCATATTTCCACCTATACTCCACTCAACCACGCGACAGGGCCCGTTCCTATTGGCCATTCGCTAACCCTGTTTGGATTCATCCCCGTTGGCCAGTCACTAGCCCTGTCGGGGTTCGACGGTTGCAGAGTTGAAAAATTTGACATTTCTATAGCGTTGAGCCGTGAATTACTGAGAGGCACCATGATTATTTTACCTGTGATCATGACCCATGATTACATGGAGCAGAGAGAGAGAGAGAGAGAGAGAGAGAGAGAGAGAGAGAGAGAGAGAGAGAGAGAGAGAGCTAGCTTACGCTAGGCCTCCGTAGACATCTCGGGGGCTCTGTTTCTTCAGAAATCAACGAAAACTTGATTATGGTAGTGGGTGTGTTACAACATGGATGAGGATGATCCCACTAAATATGAGAAGTCAGTAGGATTCCAACCATGCAAATGCCAACTCATTTTCTAGAAGATTCCCTTCTAGAACCTTCGTGACCTCTTCTCTTTTCTAGGCTTAAAACCAGTTCACACCCCATCTATAGAGAAGAATGCGAACAGTTCGCACCCCAGGTGTGGTTTTCCTGTGAGAATGGAGGATTTTCACACCCTGTAATATAGGGAGCTTGCGAACTCATCTTAAAAATGTGTTTTTGGAAGAAGACAACAGTCACTTTTCTCAAGCAAAAAGTCCTTGTGGGAGCCTGAATACATCACTTGTAGAGACATCACCAGAGTGACCAAAATCATGTGTAATATAATGCCCCCCAAAGTATGAGGCCAGGACTTGTGACAACCAAAATACTTTGTAAAATGCACGTGTGTGTTAGAAACAAGGAGCACACCTAATCGAAAACTTGTAAACAACCAAGCATCTGCAGAATATAATACCAGTTCTAAGGTAGGCATTCCCATGCTCAGATTACAAATCGAATCATAAACATATGTCATGGCCACCAATCATACACCGTGGAACCATTGTCGTCAAAATGATACATAGCCACCAGGAATACACTGTGGATCTATGTGAGGGGACTTGAATAATGACATAGCCACGTGACATACAAAGTGGATCTATGTGCCGATACAAATCATACATACTCCATCGCAACCTGGATAAAAACGATGAGACCCAGGGTCTTCAATCCCGTCACCTGAAAGTACGAATCTAGCCATGTGATTACATGTGTTGAAGTTGAACATGGTAGAAACCACTTGATTACCGATCATTGATGAAAACCATTAACAAGTGCGAGGGAAATCACCATTGATGTTTATGAATCCCAAGGTACTGAAGTACAATCCGAATGAATGAAAATGAATGAGTTGAAGTCGAACACTCGACGAAATATTTCGATCAGGGATCAATGCTGTGAAACCCCTGTCGAAAGTGAAGAGACCTACCATTAAGGCATGCAGGTTCCAAGGTACTAAAAGATTTCTAAGTCTTATTTCTGGATAATGAGTTGGAGTCGATGGAACAAGACTCATCACAGGAGGGACTTGATGTATCCCCCATCAATGACACGAAATAAATAATAGATTTTAAGGATAAAACAAAGTATGAAGACAGGTCGAAACAGACACAGGGAAGGCCGACATAGTAAGAATGGACAACTGCAGATGGCCGACTCGATAGAGGGCTCGTTTGAACTTCTCTTGAACATATGAATGAAACGACCAAGGACTTGGCAACACTGAATCAAAGAGGACCCAAGATATAACCTTGTAGCAAGTCAAACGAGAAACAAATGGATTTCCCAACCCAGATTCAAATGATGAATAGGGGGTGTCATGTTCAAGAGCGACGCTTACTGCCATTAATATAAATACGAAAACACATCCCTTTCCCAAAATTTCCCCCACCATCTTTGGCGAGTACCTTTTTATTTTTACACAAGCTTGAGGAGGATAACATATGCTTGTCAATGTAATCTCATCCTTCAGACGAGTCCCTCAGAGTATATTTAACGAACCCTAGGAAGGAGTGGCTCGGTCTCGTATGGGCCTTTCGATGTTTGTCTTATGAGTCCAAAGAAAGAAAACTTGGGAGTTTTTCATGTTTTGAGAGTCTGAAAAACACTTAAAGAGAACTCTCCCAGTTCCTTTTTCGTAAATAAGTTTGACGAGACCAAAAAAGTGATAAACTATCGCCTGTCGAATGTTTTCTTCAAATACTTTAACGAGTGTGAATATAACAAGATTGCTCGGCAATCCTTTCATTTTTATGGAGTGTGAAAAGAGCTTAAAGGATACTCCCTTAGGTTTGTCATTTTTGTGTTACCATGACGAGTAAGAAAAGACGAGAAAAAGTATACTGGGTTACGTTCTCATATATTTTCAAGCGCGAGAACGAACAAAGACTAAACTCGAGGTTTTACCTACAAAACCCCTAAAAAAGTAGTCATACATGTGACAAAAAGAAAAAAACACCTGTACCCCCTCATTCGGAGTTCGAAGTTGCTATATCTGCAAAAAACCATACTAACAAGGCTATTAGGGCATTAGGTTTTATAAGCAAAACAATAAAAATAATATAAAAAATCAACAAAAAATAATAAAAAGTGAATAAATATGGGTAAAAAGGGATTTTTACCATTTCATTGTGATTTTGCCAAAAACTTGCCCAACATACCTCATTTTCCCCCAAATTTCTTTGCTCGATTGCGGGAGGCACAAGCGATCATTCGGCGAACCGTTTCAGCCAACGAGGTAAGCTCTTGATCCTTCAACTTTTCCATGGTTTATTTTTGGTTTTTATTGGCAATTTTTTGGGTTTTCAGTCCATTTTAGGGTCGGACCGTGCGCTCAAGAGTTCTTGCAGGTGGGCTTTATAGGACCTGCGAGAATCTAAGATTATCGTAGGTGGTCTTCAGGGCACCTATGAGAATCTTGCATTGTGCAAAAGGGCCACTTGAGGGGGTCGAAAAATGGATTTTGAAGTAAGGTTTTGCTCAAGAAAAATTATGCAAGAGTTTAAAACAAGTTGTTGACTCCCCTCTCATGGCTCTTTTGCAGGTGTTTGATCATCACAATGTTGGAATGGAGAGAAAGGGAACATGAGGAGGATGATTCCATTTCCGAGAATGACCCGGGTACAGTCGTCGCCCTCCGGGATAGTGGGCTATTGAAATTTTTTAGAATTTCGGGCATAAGATCCCAACCCAGGTTGTTGGAATACCTGGTCCACATGTGGGACGTGGACCAACAATTATTTCATGTGGGAGTCCATATGCTGACCCTAGATATCAAGGATATCTATTTTCTAATGGGGTTGTCACGGTGCGGATACCATGCTACTTTGACCGACGGAAGAGGCGGAAGATTTCCTATGAGTGAGTATTGTCACCAGTATTGTGTTCCCGAGGCAGAGAGAAGCAAGGGTAAGGTTTCTATTTGGGGGGTCCAATATTTGACTCTTTGTACCATCTTTCTTACTATTTCACGCATGGCTGGGAGCGTGGCTCCGCACATGGCTCTCCAGAGCTATTTCCAATATGCCATAGAGTGCACAGAGCCTCGGGTCTTCAACTGATTGGATGTAGTTCTCCACAGTATGAAGAGACAATTGACGAAGTGCAGAAAGGGCGACTTGAATTAGTTTGGGTAGGGATCAATTTTGGTGTCATTCTTCCTCGAGAGGGTCCCACTGCTGCGATTATAGGTTGATTGGGGTTTACTGGCCCCACATGATCCGAGGATGCTGAGGTGGTGTAACCTCATGGATCGACACATAGCAGGGCCCATAATCAAGTATAATGATTCATTTTTTGACTGGTTGAGGCCCCAGATGCTAATGATTGATGACTATGCATATGCTGGTTTGGATTTCCAAGGGGATTCGGATTTGACCCTGCTTGAGGATGCTCAGTGGGGTGACTTAGGTAAGAAGTACACATTTTGTTCTTTTAAAATGTTTTTGTAATTTTTATCATATGAAACATTTTTGTGTTTATCCAAGAACTAATCAAAAATTTCTTTTTGATGACATAGATGTGGGGCCATATTGACCTCCAGGAACGTCTCCTATTCAATGACGAGGAGAAGTGGCTCCAATGGCGAGATGGGATGCCGAAGACTATGAGGCAGTGGAGCAAAACTTGAAGGGGTTGACCGCGAACATCCCAGACATTGCTATTGGGGAGATTCTGAGACATTATCAACACCATATTATGGGCGTGTCTGAGTCTCTCAGTCAACTGCTTCATAGGGTAGCTCAAGCAGTTGTGTGTTATCGTGAGTGTCATTCCATGACACTATTTTGTAGAAGCTATGGGATTTGTATTTTGAGATTTTGATCCTTGGACATAAACTATTTGTAAAAAAACTTTTGATCGTCATATACATATATATGGCTTCTACCGGCTTATTTTGTGTTGTGTGATACATGTAATGTGTGATTGGTTTATAAATGTCCCAAATGTCTGTCTAACACATAGTTAGCTAAAGCATCAGTCAATGTATTTAGACATCTAGGAATGCGCTGATATTCGATATAATCAAAATAACGTTCCAAGAGGCGAATTCGTAAATATACCCACAATAAAGTAGGACTTTGAATATCATAGACATTACTTAGGTACAGTACTACTAGCTGCAAATCGAGTCATATAACCAGATGGAAGATATCGAGTCAAATAACATCAAGCAACAATTCGATGACGACGCTATATTCCACAATATTATTGTTAGCACGACCAAGGCACACACCTCGCAGATTGATAAGTTCGTTTGTAGGTGTGTAAATTGCCCATGCAGCAGAAGCAAGGTTTTGAGTACTATGACTAGCGCCATTAGCGAAGCCAATGTGGGGTAGCGAAGACTCTGACATCTGGAAACCAAGCACAAAGTAAGATAAACAGTTGGGGGAAGAAACCAAATAACGAAAAAAGCATACTAAAGTAACACACAAAAAGTATGATACAATAAAATACAAGCACTCATGCACATGTGATCTTAGGCATAGTACTTATTTAAGTACAACCCATTTCTGGGTTCACTCAAAGGGATACCATCGTAGTCCACCAACTTGTAATCTCCTTTCTCTAAAACTCATCTGACGATATAAGGACATTGCTACATAGCTTCAAATTTTTTTTCTCCTAGCATATCTCAATCTTGTTCGTAAAGGAGAACTAGATCACCTTCAAAGAAAATGCATGGCCTGACATGTTTTTCGTATTGGGATTTGATGCGTTTCCTCTAGGCTTCTATAACTAGGGTGGCATCGTGATGGGTTTCGTCTAATTGCATAAGATACAACAGACGTTCTTCTTCGACAAAAGTGTTCTGGAGAAGTTTGATGGCTAGTTTTAGGGAGGGTATCTCACATTCAATCGACAAGATGGATTCTAGACCATAGACTAACCGGAATGGTGTAAACCCAGTAGCAGACTTAACGTATGTCCGGTAAGCCCACAATGCTAAAAACAACAATGTGTGCCAACTCGTTCTGTGAATCCCTATCATTCGTCGAAGCATGGTAATGAGGACCTTGTTTATTGCTTCAAATTGGTTGTTGGCTTGTGGGTAATAGGGTGTTGAGTTTTCATGGTGAAGGCCCAACTTTTCAGTGAGTTCAGGTATCATGAAGTTTCTAAAGTGTCTACTGTGGTCAGTAACGATAGCCCGAGGAACACCAAAATGAGAAATGATGTGATTGAATATGAATAATGCAGCAGTCTTTCCGGTATTGTCGAATGTTGGCATCGCCTCGACCCATTTCGTAAAATAATCTACGGCTACAATAATGTCTCCATGGCCCCTAGCCGAGTGAGGGTGACATGTCATGAAATCAATACCCCATTTCGAAAAAGGATCAACGGAGACCACATAGTGTGATTGTATTTTATTATTGTAGGTTTGGCAAGCATGGCATTTTTGGACAACAATTATACAATCGTTGAATAAATAAGGCAAAAAATACCCCACCCGTAAGATTTTCTGGGCAGTAACATACCAAGACATGTGACCACTGCAGGCTCCAGAATGACAGTCATTCAGGGCTTTCTTGGCTTCATCAAACGTGAGGCAGCATCAAAAAATGGAGTCAATCCCACAATGATAAAGAGTATCACCGAGGATAATATAGTGACGGGCTTGGTAGCGTATTCGACGACGGTCAGTGATAGACAAATTGGGCCGAAAAGTCTGGGTCTGGAGATATATGATGATATCTCCGTACCAAAGGTCATCACAAATGATCAGGAAAGGGGATTCATAGAGTAATGAATCTTCTGCTACTTTTTCCATCTCAGAGCAGGGAAGGTCACATATTAACTCGACAAACACCAATGATTTTTGGGACTTAGCCCGTTCGAATTCTAAGTCAAACTCCTAGAGTATTATGATCCATTTGGAGTATTTTCCCCCTAGCAATTGACGTGTAAGAATGTGCTGCATTGGGTTGCAATTAGAAATCACTGTAGTTTTGTGTAAAATGATATAGTGCCAGAAACGTTGAACATCTTGGACGGCTGAGAAGGCCAGTTTTTCAACTTGTAAATACTTGGTTTTGGTAGTCGTGAGACTCCGACTCAAGTAATAGATGACATGTTCGTCATGAGAATCATCCTCCTGGACGAGAACCATAGCGATGGTATAGTCTGAGGCTGCGAGGTAAAGGAAATAATCCTGACTGTAATCAGGTGGGAAGAGTAGAGGGGTACGTGTCAAATACAATTTCAAAGCTTCGAAAGCTTTGTTGGCAGTGGTAGCCCATACGAACTCAAAACCTTTCGTATGGTGTAGACACTAACAGATCTCCCTAGATCCACCTGGATCTAGAACAAAGCAGGGTAGGACACGACTCTTTCCCTAAGTTGTAGTCATTGAATCTACTAATAAGAAGGAATGAGTGACATACCTTTATATCGCTTCCTTAGGTCTCTATTGTTCCCTCTTTGCTCCAGTGCTCTTGAGAAATCAGGTCCAAGACAACACAAACCAACCAAAGTGAATATAGCAAATTATATTCAATGTCAACCTATGCATATGATCAAGGAGTTATGCAATTAAATAAGGGTAATTTTATGGGAAAGGGACATGCCACTGTATTATATTAAATGAAAGTAGAAGGTACAACCAGATCACCTTGATGTCACAAGCTTCCTTTCAATGACCCTTGGTTCCAACACACACACTTGCTCTATATTTGCATGAAGAAGATCCAATACAACTTGGTGGACCAAATAGATTCCTCAAGCTTTTGTCCAAACAAAGTTCTTCACACAATTCTCTCACCAATTCTTCATTCAATCTTGCTTGACCTTTTCCATGAAAATCCTTTCAATATATAGGAGAAGGAGGGATGGTTACATGGATGAGGATGATCCCACTAAATATGAGAAGTCAGTAGGATGCCAACCATGAGAATGCTAACTCATTTTATAGAAGATTCCCTTCTAGAACCTTCATGACCTCTTCTCTTTTCCAGGCTTAAAAACAGGTTTGCACCCCATCTATAGAGCAGACCGCGAACAGTTCACACCCCAAGTGTGGGTTTCCTGTGAGAATGGAGGATTTTCGCACCATGTAATATAGGCAGCCTGCGAACTCATCTTAAAAATGTGTTTTTGGAAGAAGACATCAGTCACTTTTCTTAGGCAAAAATTCCTTGTGGGACCCTGAATACATCACTTGTAGAGACATCACCATAGTGACCAAAATCATGTGTAACACTATGGAGTCAAAATTTTGAAAGTGAATGAAAACAATGATTGGATGATAGAAATTACCAAAGGATAAAGGCTAAATGAGGAAATGAATCTGAGTTTTAAATTGTATTTAAGCAGGGTGTAAGTGGAAGGATGAAACAATTAACTCCATCAGAGCAATGAATTCTAAATTAGCTAGGAAGAAAATTACACAGTTTAAATTGCTTAAGCCGAGAGCATCACAATATGAATTCTAGGCCTTTGAATCTCCAATTTAAACAGAGGAAAATGTAAATGGAATTGAAGAACACTGGAAATACATACAATGAAAGGAGATGAACTCATATCACCACCATTAGAATCTTTTCATAGAGAATTCAAAAAACTTCTGCATATATATTCATTTCA
Organism: Picea glauca; assembly: GCA_000966675.3. Lineage (NCBI taxonomy): Eukaryota > Viridiplantae > Streptophyta > Pinopsida > Pinales > Pinaceae > Picea > Picea glauca. The sequence goes on along the minus strand of JZKD02S2103540.1, from coordinate 1,271,366 downwards.
GCTCCAGAAAATTACAAAGTCCTCCTGCTACAAGGGTAGGCCCCTCTCTAGTTAGTTCAACCATTCATTTATATTTTTGATAGTGTATATAGATAAATTAAATCTGAGATTCAAAACGAATCATTTTCCCCAAAGTTCCAAAAATAGATATTAGTTACAAAAAAGGAGTAACGTACAACAACTATACTCCTATTTTCTAGGGGACATTACAATTAAAAATTGACATCTAAATGATATTTCATACCCTGAATGCCACTTGTATGTATCATTACAAAATTCTCTGAAACATACTTAATTTAGCCTGAAATCTATTTCCGATTACCAATTTCTTCCTTTAAAGTATCAAGCCAAGCATGCTCGTTTTCTCCAACACTTTCAACTACTTCATCTTTAATCTCTGTCTTCCATCACTTGCTCCTTTTTCTCTTGACAACTTGCATGTGGTACTCATATGCGTATCCATTGATGATTAAATCCTTCATGATAGGATTTAGTTTGATTCCTTCATTTGACCCTGTTCCATCTATAGGCTCTGTGTGAAATTTTGTTGCCAATATTCATGCCACAATTTTTTTTTTATTCTTCATTGATATTTTTTTTAGATTATTTGAATATCCCATTTTGCTGAAGGCCTTTGAGTATGTCTTCTCCATTTTCTCTGGTTTTCCCAGAAACACGAGCTTATATCCCTTAGTTGTACAAGAATTAGACGGACGATTTGATTTTTTAATTACCCCGTTCTGGACTAAAACACTAATTGCCCAAAATAGAGTAATGTCACCCATGTTTTGAATAACAATATTCATTGAGTGCCAATCATAGGCTGCTGACGAATGTCCTTCCAGGGATATGACTTATCACATTCGGCTGTTGATTTCGCATGATTCTCTTTTGAATCAGTTTTTTGGCGGCACTCACCTAGCATCACACAGATGAAAAGTACCCAGACAAGTGTCTTGAGGTGATTTGAATGGACTTCAACTTTCCTTTTCCACATGTGATCCATGGATGTGACACATCCAATGATATCTTGACAAGTGACATCAGGGTGTAATTGAGTGGTTTCGAGCTCAATTGCTTTTCCCCCTGATATGCATCCGGGGGCACAACGTGGCCTCGAGGAGAAACCGTGGTATCCCTATCGACCCTCTTTCAAAATATTAACCCCCGCACTAGTTCTTGGCCCGATATGTTCCACGAACGTTGATCTACGACATCTACGATCTACAACTCGCCGAGTCCCGTCAATTCATCTTTCCGCTATATTTAGCCTCTCACGCTATATGTGGCCTCGTCCGCTGGTCTGTCACTCCTCCATACCGACTTAGCCTCCTAATAAGTCCCAAGGCTGGGACTCCATATGAATTTTTTTACAGTGATAACATGGGCTCCATCTGGGGATGCTATCCTCCCTATGAGGTAGCAAAGAAAAGTAGACCCTGTGCCTTATCCATTGGAGCTTCTCTCAAAATAGGTGTGTGCCATGATCTGACCTGGAGACTGAATGCTGGATATACTGCTAAAATCTAACTGAATACTTTATTTGGGAATCTAAATTTTAAATGCTTGATCATCAAGATTATTCACACATACCTACCCTAATGGTTGAAATGAGATTCCAATCAAATGAAATCATAATGCCAATGCAACCATGCAATAATTTTTTCTAATCTTGGGTTTCTTTGCACACAATTGTTCCAAAATCTGTTCACCAACAATTCATTTGATAAGTTATGTATGAATTTGAATTTTAGAATTTCAACAATATTGGGAATGTTTATTGTTTCTAGCAAAACTGCAAATGGGTCTTCCAACACATGCATAAGACCATAGTCATGTTTCACCTTTTCCACTGCGTTCTTTCTTTCATGCGATTTGACCTGTTGATTGCCACCAAGAGGCCGAAAAATATGCCAAGATTGTTGGAAATAACAATCTTTTGCATCGAAAGATAGTGCTGGATGAAATGAAACCTTTGGTAGAAAGCAACCCATATTTAATATTGACGTTGATTTGTCATCATCTTTATTTATAATCTCACAACCCATCATGATCTATAAATTTTGATTGTTAAACTTCTCCATATAGAATGCTACAGAGTCATAAAACATACGAGAGGACATTTATTTTTGATGAACCAAAATAGAAGGCTAGGCCTCTTTCATAAGTGTTTGTTGTTCTTTCTCTATATCTTTTGTTCTGAGAACATTTTCAAATGAAATGGTAACAATAGGTTTTTCTACTCTTCCATGCATATCAACATAAATATTCATACACTCTTGAACATCTTCAAATATGACAACCATATTATGTGCATCAAGGATATCTTCTTGTTCATCAAACAGTTCTGATTTGGTTTTATTGACCTTCTGGAAATTTGCTTGAGGACTGTCATTTTTCCATTCAAATGAATGAATGGGAATGAGTTCCAGTTAATATTATCCTTGAAAATGTGAAAAACTGACAGGATGAACTATTTCATAGTTTGGATTTCTCATGGATGCATTTTCAAAACCATGATTTTCAAATGGATTAAATAGGACAACTGCCTCTTTATTTATTTTCTCTATTTCTGATTGAAAAGTGGCATACACTGTTTTGTTGCTTTCCTAAAACTCTATGCCATTTGTTTGTTCACTACTTGAAGTTTCCATGAATGTAGTTTCAGAATCTTCATCCATGTGTAGGCCATTTAGAAATTGAACAACCACATCATTCATATAGGAAGAAAGACAATTTTGAAACACTTTGTCTTGCTGGAAATCTTGCAATTTATCTATATTAAGTTCAGGAGAAGGACAATGACCTTTAATAACAATTTTTTGATCAGCTTCATCTTCATTTTCAAGCTGGTATTTAAGCACAGGCTGCAAATATGAACTGAAATAACCTTCCATGTAATCAACCACATGATCATTAAATGCATGTGAAGGTTGTTAATATTCCTCAATACCAACAATCTGCTCATGTAAAGCATTGCTATTACAGTTAGAATTTCCTGCTTCCTTTGTTATCTCATGATTTTCTTTCAACAATTCAAAAGAATGAAAACATAATGGAAGATGGTTTTCATTTGTCAGCCCACTGCATCCTGAATATTCAACATCCTGTCTGGAGGGTTTCTGATTTGAAACATTCTAAACATTTTTCTTCGGTGTTTTGAAAGAAGAAAAACATAGTGTAAAGGTTCTTTCACCCGATTCAAAATCTTCTTCATTTTCTTCACTATTGTCATATGCACAATTTTCAATTCCTTTGGATTGCTGAACACACTCATTTTCAAGTTCATCTTCGACCAATGGCTGCAATTCCTTGTCAATTTGTTCCAGTGAATCGGTGTGATTTGGCATCAATGCACATTCCATTGCTTCGATGATGATCTTAGAATTTTCTTTCAAAAATTTAAATGAAGAAAAGCATAAAGGTAAAAAATTCCCTTCAACTGATTCAATACTTTCTTCTCTATAATTGTGATATGTAAACTAATTTCTCTCATTATACTGCTGAAAAAGAAAAATGTCTGATGGAGGAAATGTAGTTGGCTATTCTGGGACGTCATTATCATAATCATCATCATATTCATCATATATAGTCAAATCAACAACATCTATGATGTCATCTAGAAAGAAATTTTTTGGATCATCAACCTGTTTCTTGACAATCTGATATGAAAACTCATCTTCTTGACTATCTACAAATGAATATATGAAACCATCAACTCCATTATTTTCATGGGGTGGATCAGAAATCACATAAGTACCTTATGTTTCAATAAGTGGGATATAATATTTTGCAAAATCATTTACATTCAAAACTTCAAGGGGGCCTATGATATCATCAATTTTATGCTCCACATTCTAGTCAAATGTTCTCTGTTCGTATTCATTCTCACATCATGGGACACCCAACCCTTCACTTCGAATCTGTTCGCATGCTAGAATATTGTGTTGAATTTCTTGAGCATCATTGAACATTTGTTGTAAGGTCTCAGGTCTTCTTTCCATCAGAAGGAGAGACAAATCTGGGTGAAGAGTAGTGGCATACTGGAGCATGGCAACAAATTAGTGGGTTGAATTTATTTGGGTAGATCATAATAAATATTGGAAAACATTCTACTGAATGTGGAAATGGTCTCATTTCTTTTCCTTTTCAAGGCATATAATTTTGTAAGTTGTAGGTCTAGAGATTTCTTCTTACTCGAAAACTTATAAAATACACTCTTTAATTCTTCCCATGAGCTAATTGTCCCTGGTTGCAAATTTTTAAACCATTCGTTGGTATATCATTTTAGGGATTGAGACAAATCCCTCATACACACATCTTCATGGTCAATATCAAACAAATCTATAAAATAGTCGAACTCTCGGATGTGTTGTTCGGCTATGATGGTACCAAGTTATCCATCAAACACAGGTAGGTATTCATAGTTCTTTGGAGGAAAATCATGAAGGATGTGGGGTAATTTTAAGGGTTCGTATATGTGTTGGGTCTTGGAGGGTGTTGGATCAAGTGCATGAGGTGAAATATCAACCTTGGTCTCATGAGGCTTATCATCTTGGTTGTGGTTATCATATGGCTCAGATGGGAGGTTTTGATCAAAATTAGTGATGAATTGAGGGGATATCTATATAATTTTAAGAAGAGGATATACCATTTCAATATTATCATGATCATCATTTGCATGCATTAGCTGAAGAAAAAATTGTCTAGCATGTTTAGGAAAGGACTAGAGGTAACTTACAACAAAGAATATAATGCCTTGGAAAAAACCCAATTTTAAGTACTTGTTTTCTTCCGTGATACCCTTTCATACCTCTATCAAGGGATCCCATATTCGGACTGTGGAGTCACCAATGATGTTTTGGAAGATGGATTCTACATTGAGAGTGGATTTGCGAGTAAAAATTTAAATTTCTGGATTCTTCTACCATTGGAATCACCTTCAAACTGACTTTTGATGTGTGGAGTCGCCAGAGAAGGAATACAACCAATATGTGCCTAAGTGTCTGCTTCTCTCAGACCTTATAACTCAACCATGTCGTTATTTCCTAGGGAAAAGTTTTCAATTTCGTCCCCGACAACGGTGCCAGAATGTTAACACTCTATACATTTTGTCCGGCTGATAGACAAATGACATAGGTAACTATTTCAACCTACTTTAGAGCTAGGCACTAGCATTCTCAACTCAGGAAGGGCTCTCTCGTGTCACTTGATATTTCTTTGGAAATTGATGGCTAGATTTAGTTTGTTTTGGTTTTTTTTTATAAAGTTGTTGGCAAGGAAGGGGAGGGTCACTTAGGGCTATGGAGTCAAAATTATGAAAGTGAATGAAAACAATGACTGGTCGGTAGAAATCCCAAGAGCATAAAGGATAAATGAGGCAATCAATCTGAGTTGTAAGTTGTATTTAAGCCGGGTGTAAGAGGAAGGAGGAAACAAATGACTGCATCATAGAATTACCAAAATTAATTTTGAATTAGCTAGGAAGAAAATTACACAGTTTAAATTGCTTAAGCCGAGAGCATCACAAGATGAATTACGGGCCTTTGAATCTCCAATTTAAATAGAGGAAAATGTAAATGGAATTAAAGAACACTGGAAATACATACAATGAAAGGAGATAAAATCATATCACCACCATTATAATATTTTCATAGAGAATTCGAAAAGCTTCTGCATATATATTTAGTTAAGCTCCAGAAAATTACAAAGTCCTCTTGTTACGAGGGCAGGCCCCTCTCCGGTAAGTCCAACCATTCATTTATCTTTTTGATAGCATATATAGATAAATTACATCCAAGATTCAAAACGAATCATTTTCCCCAAAGTTCCAAAAATAGATATCAGTTACAAAAAAGGAGTAACGTACACCAATTGTACTCCTATTTTCTAGTGGACGATACAATTAAAAACTGACATCTTCGTTATTTCATACCCTGAATTCCACTTGTCTCTATCATTACAAAATTCTCTGAAAAATACTTAATTTAGCCTGAAATCTATTTCACATTAAAAATTTCTTCCTTTAAAGTATCAAGCCATGCAGGCTGGTTTTCTCCAACACTTTCAACTACTTCAACTTTAAACTCTATCTTCCGTCTCTTGCTCCTTTTTGTCTTGACAAATTGCATGTGGTACTCATCGCTGTATCCAATGATGATTAAATCCTTCATGATAGGATTTAGTCTGATTCCTTCATTTGACCATGTTCCATCTGCAGGCTCTGTGTGAAATATTGTTACCAATATTCGCGCAACAAGATTTTCTTTCTTCTTCGTTGATAATTTTGTCAGATTATTTGAATATCCCAATTCGTTGAAGCCTGCTAGATCCATCTTCTCCATTTTCTCTAGTTTTCCCGGAAGCACGACCTTATCTCCCTTAGCTGTACAGGAATTAGACGGACGATTTGATTTTTTTATTACCTCGTTCTGGACTAAAACGCTAATCACCCAAAACAGAGTAATGTCACCCATGTTTTGAATAATAATATTCATTTAGTGCCAATCATAGGATGTTGATGAACGTCCTTGCAGGGATACGACTTATCACATTCGACTGTTGATTTCACATGATGAGCTTTCGAATCAGGTTTTTGGCGGCACTCACCTAGCATCACATAGATGAAAACTACCCGAACAAGTGTCTTGAGGTGATTTGACAGGATGTCAACCTTTTCCACATGTGATCCATGGATGTGACACATTCATTGATATCTTGACAAGTGACATCGGGGTGTAATTGAGTGGTTTCAAGCTTAACCGCTTTCCCCCCCCATATGCATCCAGGGGCGTCACGTGGCTTCGAGGTGAAACCGTGGTATCCCTATCAACTCACTTTCAAAATATTAAACCTCGTGCTATTTCTTAGCCCGATATGCTCCACAACCATCAATCTAAGGCGTCTACAATCTACGACCCGCCGAGTCCTGTCAACTTCACTTTTCCGCTATATTTAGCCCCGTCCGCTAGATGTGGCCTCGTCCGCTGGTCTATTGCTCCTCCATAACGACTTAGCCTCCTTCTAAGTCCCAAGGTTGGGCATCCATATGAAATTTTTATAGTTATAACAATTGGTACAAATGGTTCTTTCAAAGCAACTTGCCCATATTTTCCTTTCGTCGTCGGATGCCAGATTGACTTCAGTACATTTTACCTTTTCATGAATGTCTAAATCAACCTCCACATATATCCTTTGTTGGTGACTATTTAAAATCAACTTGTAAACATTTTACTTGATGGTAGATATTAAAATCAATTCCCTCTCAGCTGCTAGTCACTAAAGATTCGACTTGGTCTTCACCCTTTTTCGTATTTTCTTCCTCATTCGACCGACAAGCATATTTTTGGTTGACTCAACTAGGATAAATTTTGACTTGAGAATTTTGATTATATTCCACCCAACTTGCTTCAACCTCAACCTGACTTGTATTTCTCAATTTAAGTTTTCTTTGACTCTGTACTTTAGGTTACTTATTTCTTGGATCGACTCGACTTAGTAGAAAAACGACTTTTGTAATTCAACTTTGGTCATCTTGACTTGCTTTGGTTTCGAATTTGACTTCGGCTTCGATATTTGACTTCTTCAATTTCGAATTCTTCTACTTATAGGACTTTCACCTTCAACTTCTTCTACTTGTCTAACTTCTACCTTCGACTTCTTTGACCTTTTCGATTTTGACCCCCAATTTCTTTCACTTCGAATTTCGACCTTTTCAACTTCTCCAACTTCAAATTCTGGCTGAGACGTTTATAACTTCTTGATATCTACTACATTTTATTGAAACACTCAACTTTGATATTTTCTCCTTTCATTTAGATAGTCATATTGACCCATTTAATTGTTTCGACCTGGCTTAAGGTTTGATTGGTCAAGAAAATTGTTTCTGACTCAACTTAAGGCTTGACTGGTCGAGACTTTTCTTGCTGAAACTTTTATACCAAACTTATTGACATCTACTTGATTCTTTTTGTATCAATTCCAATACCAACTCCATGCCCAACATTGACCATATTTGTCCTCTTTGTCATCAATGCCAACCCCATAATACTAGGTCCAACAATAACTATTATTTATACTAAATTTATTATGATCTCTAAAATCAACACATAAGAGGATATCACCAATTTTCTTCCTAACAACTGCTGGGTTTCAAAGCCAATCTGAATGCCTAATGGGAGCAATTATGTCTTCCTTCTCTAATTTCTCAATTTCTATTTTTACCAAAGGCTTTATCTTGGGGTTAATTATTCTCAATTTTTGTTTGAAAGGATTAGAAACCTCTTTCAGACGTATAATATGTTGGAATATTGATTTGTCGTATTCCTTTAAGTCATCGTAACTCCATGCAAACACATCTTGAAATTGTTTGAAAAGTTGAGAGTACTTATCCCTTTCTTCTTTAGTACAACTAGTAACCGGGTTTATATACTTTGGTGATTCATGAGTACCAATGTTGATATTATAGGTTTGTTGAAATTTTCTCACAAAAGGTTCTTCAAGTGGTTTTGAAATTTTAGTTTGGTCATCTCTTGTAAAGAGGGATTCCAGACTATCATATTTCTTTGGAGCAGGTTTTTCGATTTTCTCTTGAATTTCTTCTTGCAAATTCTGACCTTCTTCTGAGTCTTCTTCAATTATGTTATCATCATCTATGAACAAATTTACCACATGTTCATCATTCTCAAAAACTTGTAATTATTCTTGATTATATGTGATAGATGGTCGAAAAATAGTCTTCACATGATAAGTGCCTTCTTGTTGCAAATCTTATGTTTTAAACAAGGATGCAATGACTGATAATGCATCAAAATTTTGATTCTTTTCTCTGGGGATAAATGATATGTTGAAAGATTTGAAAGAGTCCATGAGCTCTGTCACTCTTTTAACATAACATTTCAATTTTTCCTTTATAATTTTATATTTTCCTTTAATATGATTTATAATCAATTCAGAATCATTGGTTACTACTAAGTGTTCAACTTTCTTTTGAATGATAATGATCATTTCTTGAATCAATGATTCATATTCAGATTCATTATTAGTGCATGGAAATTCAAGTCTTATGGCATGAGGATATATATTAGATTGTGGGATTTTGAAAATAATTCCAGCTCCATTTCTTGACTTAGAACATGCACCATCAAAAGACATTTTCCAGTATCCTTGAAAAGAGTCTTGTTCTTTTATCTATTCTTGAGTGCATATATGTTCTCAATCGAAGATAACATAATTCCTCATTCCATCACCAAGATAAATTTTCATCAATTCATTTTCCTTTCTTTTGAAAGAAAAATGTTTTCTTATTTCTTTGGGGACCCTTACCATTGTTCCATCTTTATTCGAGAGAATCGGCCATATTCCTTCATTCATGATGTACCCCCAATCATTGAGGACCAATCCCTTCCTGGAACAACTCCATATGCTAGAGGCATGTCTACTACCACAATAGTGAAAACAATGGTGATATGAGGAGATGCACTTATCCAAGAACAAACATCTTTAATCTCTCCATAAGATGAAACTTTTCTTGAGTCAATAACATAAATGATTTCACTAGTTTCATAATGTCTAGTACATTCCATTCTGAGTGCTTGCATCACTCATAAAGGCATAATGTTATTAGTAACTCCACTATCAATCAAACAATTGTGCATAACGACTTCATGGTTCTCTATGGTAATGTAAAATGGTGGAACCTTTGGTTTAGCTTTAGCTGAGGAATAATTCCGTTTACGCTTTGAGTTTATTACCACAACTTCAATTCTTGTATCTAAAGCATCAAATATTTTCAACAAGTTCTCTCTTTGATGTGGAGTCTTAATGACTTCCATAAATGGAAAAGTGATTTTGAGTTTTGAAAGATAATCCATTATGTTATATGTCATTTGTTGTGGAGTCTTTGTTTGATTAGCTACATGTGGCTGCTTCGTTGTTTCTACTTGAATTGAATTAGTCTTTTCATTTTCTGGAACCTCTTTTTCTTTGAATTTGTTTATTTGTTCCCTTGTCTAGACAACATTATCTTGCAAAATATGTTTTTCATCTTGTTCATTGAAAATATAAAATGGTTCCAATTCATTAGTTTGTACTAATTCCATACCATCATTTTACATAGTATTTGACTCTAGGTCAAGGTCTTCAAAACTTTATTCAATAGAAATTTCATCTAAGTCAAGGGAATTTGAGTTTGGGACCCGCGGTGCTCTTGGTATCTATTATTCATTCCTCCTGTCATGTCTTTCTCTCTGGTTTTGAGCATGATTTCTTCTTTGTTCTTGTACATGAAATTTGACATCTTTGTCTTCTGAAGGAAGTAGGTTGGTAGCTCATCTTAACCTTGTCAGTTCATTTTTCCTTTGCCGAATTGTCCTATTCATATGAGCTATCTCAATTTTTTACTAGGTTTCTCGGGTTACAGATGGATCATTTCTTATGTCTGGGATAACACCCTGAAATATTCCACCAATTCCTCATTTCTCAACATTCCTTGAGCCATAAGCTCTTTGGTTTTCTATGGTTAATTTAGTCATTTATCTTTGAAATTTTTCGAGGATAATTTCATGATCGACATTTGTTTCTATTATAATTTCTTCCATTCTAGTCGCTTTGTGAATAACTCCATCCAAATCGTTTATTTGATTAGCCCTAATAGCATATTTTACATTTGCTAGCATAACATTCTTATAACAACCAATTATAATTGGGTCGTTTCGTCTTTGATCTTCATGGATTTGATTTAGTGTCTTGTGAAACCACAAATTAAAATCTCCTATCCTTTCACCTTTCTTCAAATGGACTTGAGTGAACTGAGTTAATAATGTGTGGTACATGATCGAAGGTGCATACATGGTTATAAACATAGTTTCTATATCATCGAAAGATGCAATTGACCAGGTTGGAAGGGACATATACCATTCATGAGATAGGCCAATCAATGTTTGCAAAAACAATCTAGCCATTACATCTTCATGTCCTACTAGATTCAATTCAAACATAGATAAAAAATGTTCCATGTGTCTTTTCGGGTCCATTATGAAAATACTAGTAAGGCTCCTTATGGGAGAGTGAGTAATTGATGTTGTTCACCAAAAAGGTTAAGGGGTATATTCCTCATCCTTCTTAGTGGGATTCTATATCTTTCTTGATGTTTAGGAATTTCATTTCTTCTTCCTTCTTGATTTTCAATAATTTCATTTCTTCTTTCTTCTCGATTTTTAGGAACTTCATTTCTTCTTTCTTCTCTATCTCCCATCCCTTGAATTTTTATTATTTCAATTTTAGAATTTTCTCCAACTTCAATATTTTGAAGTTGTTTAATTTTACTTCTTGTTATTGGTCATCTATATGTCTCCAGTATTTTTCTCAGTTTCCATCCCTTTGTCTTTGCCTTCTTGCGATCCATCTTTCTTCTTCACGAGCCATGGTTTCCCAAGAATTTTATAATTCTTCTCTAGTCCTGGATACTACTATTGCTAGATTATACAATTGATGTAATATGATCTGTTGATTTCCAAGAAAAATTTGCAAATTTGGTTGATTGAGGTTAGGTTGATTCATAAATTCTGGTTTGTGCAAACCAACCTTTTTCTCTCCCCAACTTGGTCACCAAAATGTTGATCTAAAAGACCATTTTGCAGTGTTAAGGTCAACCTCACGATGATATGAACCCCCTTGCATTTTTAGAGAGGTGGTACTCCTCTTGTTCTTATGATTCCAAGAAAATAAAATGAAACAAAACAAAGTTTTTGAAGGACCAAACTTGATATTTACATTTACATTCAAGGAAAACAACACCTGATATTTCAGACTAGGTGTTAAAAGAAACTCATATGTACAATATCTACAAGATGAATAGATAAGATGAATACATAATATAAAGGAGTGATATATCCATCACAACATTCATTAGAACATTTAACAATACCACAAATAGAGATACCAAGAAATGGACCACAAATAAAAGAGAGCTTTAAATTATATTTCAATAAAGTACCAAAAATATTATGATAGAACATTTGGTAACTCAAGATTTTGGTCAAATTTGTTAGAATACAAAAATGTGATATTCTAAGTATCTCTCTCAGAGTCTCAAAAATAATAACGAGCCTTTAAATACAAAGTAAATGTATTTAAAGAAAGTAAAATGTGTTTGCCCTTCAAAGAGGACTAGGATTGGCTCCTGCAGACCATAAAATGAAAAGACTTGGAAGATAAGAGAAGGACAACCAAGAATAAGCCTAAATCCCATAGAAAACCGAGTAGAGAAAGGAAAAATGATAAATAATTGTAGTGGAAATGGACAGAAGAAAAACTAAAGAGTAAAGTTTATGTTCGACTCATTGTGATGGAGAAATCTCATATATTCACCTGCTTGCAACTGGCTCCTTTATAGACATCTGTTGTGGTTGAGGTGGGATAAATTCTCTAACTGTTTCTTGATTTTCTGGTATCGTAAGTTCAATTAACGCCTTTTTCAACCATTACTTAATGTACTCTCTCAAAGGTGCCACGATGATTTCATGTTTAGTTTTAATCTGGAACAATTGTCTTTCGAATTCCCTAGGGTCCAGTTCTGATTGATGCAATGTGTCATCCACCTCATCATTTTTGTTGATATACCAAACCAACCATCTTTTAAATTCATCCTCGAAAAATTATATGGTTTCAGTAAATTCATTAGCCCAAGTAAGTTTTAATTCTTTAGGTTGTCACATTAAATATTCTTTGGTTAAGATCATGGTATCCATCAATAAATCGAGACCATCTAATTCCTTGGTAAGACCCACAAGCTTAAGAAATAAATCACTCTTTTTATTCCTTAGGGCCTCAATTTCATTTATCTTTTCTCTTAATTTTTTAATTCTCCTTAGCCAACATGCATTAATTTGCTTCATATGATAAGGCGAAGGAAGTTTTTGTTCCTTTCTCCCGGCTTCATTTAAACTAGAAACTTTAGTTGAAAATGCATTTACAACTTCCTTGAAAAATTCTTCATCATTCTCCAAATCTTTTTGCAAATATTCTTTGAATTTCTCTATTCTAGAGGAAAAGCTAGCAATATTTTGTGCAAGTTCCCAAATTTTCTGAGTTATATCAACCTATTTTTGTATGGCATCACCAACATATTTTCTTACGTCCTACAATAAATTTGATGAGCCTTTGTATTTCATACTTCTTTCAGGGATCTCCTCTAATTCAAGTATATGTTGCATAGAACTTAAATGTTCTAGGAAGAATGGTGTTGGTACCAGAGCAACTTCTAATTATTTTTCTCTTTTCTTTAGTTCCAAATTATTTTTCTCCATTTTGTCAATTGACTGTTTTAATACATCTTGAGTAGCTCCATGAAAATACACAATTTTAGATGGTGCTACTCCATCCAAGTCAATAGAAGATTTACATCGTTCAAATGACTTTTTATTCTTGGTATTAACTTTTTCTAATAGTAACTTTTTAGTTTCACAATTGTAAGCCATATGGTGCAGAGTGAAATATTCCTCTTCAAATATCTCAGGATCCTGAGTCATAAGAGCATCAACTATTTATCTCGTCTCTAACAACCTTTGCGCAGACCAGTAAGGTTCTTCACTGATTTTTTCCATGTCCATAGCATAGGGACTTTCTTGGTCTTTTGTTGTGGTTATTTCCATTGATGACATATTTTGTTTCTTTTTATAGGAGTGTGTGCATCATGTGTTTTCTCAAGGCTTTTTTTTGGTGGGTTTTTATCTCTAGTGTCATCCAAGCCTCCAACTGATGTTTTTCTAGTATCTATTCCTTTGGTTTTGTTCTTGATTCTTGATGGAGTGCTTCTTTGAGACATTGTCGACGAGTTAGGGGTTTGATTTGATTTTTCTCTATCATGTTGTTTGTATCCCTAATTTGTACTATTTACTTATCATGTATTCTATGAATTTTGGTAGGCTTCTAGTTCCTAGAGATCTAAATTATCTTCACCACCTTCTTGGAATTGTTCAATTCTGATTAAGTGTGAAGCATACCCGACTAACTACATATGTGTGGTGAATTTTCTATTTGGGTCAAAACCTTCGACAAGTTTAGCTTCCATCAAACCCATTTGTTCATGATGTTTTTCCAACTCATTTAGGTGAGTTATATGTTTAACACTACAATTCCCAATTTTCCATGGTAGGGGTATAAATTGTTTTTTCCTTTTGTCATGGAAGAAATGATCCCAAGTTTTGTATTGTATGCATACTTCTCCAACAAATAGTTTATTTGATGTATAAAATGGTAAGAGGGAAGGTTTATCCTTACTCCCAAATACTTTAATTATAGTGAATTATCTAGACAACTCATAAATCCCTTTTCCAGTGAGGAAGGAAGTTGTTTCTAAGGATAGCCTTGATGTGCTCTATCCAAATATCAACCTTTTGAATTCTGAGATGCAATTTTTGTGGACCAGATAAAAAATGTATTGGGCCTTTTGTCTATACAAAATTGAATACCACGCATAAACTGGATCTAACTTAAAATCCACATGTTTCACGTGAGGAAAATCTTCAAAAACATGGCCATACACAATGGAGAACATTGTTATACTAAAAGAGATGTGCTCGTTTTACCATAAACAATATCACTATTGTCACCCAACTGTTGATGATGATTTTTTTCAACAAGACTTAGCTGACAAAGCGTTGCCAGGCTCCCTCTCGAGTCACACTACTTGCGCTTATTTCGCCAATGACGCACATGTCCAAAGACCCTTATATCACCATTGTTGATCTTGCACCCACCTTATTTGTAGTTGCTTGCGCAAAGTCTTGCATGCTCACGTTGAGTTACTACTACACATTCAAGGAAGATGAATGAGGTTCCTCGCCATTCACGAACATTTTAAAAGTGATGACGTGTAACAACTAACAAATGACCACGATCGTCAGTCAATATATTTTATTGGGCAAGTTACAGATTCATCGAAGTGGAAACAAGTTCATTACATGATGTTGGTAAGGCTAGAATAATACTTGGTGGAATCGTCATGAACCTCTACCTATCATTTTTTACACTCAACTCTCTCATCCAATTATTATCCATGTCTCTCTCTAAGTATAGCATCATTACCATTACAAGTTTGACACTTTTTCATGACATGCCAAATTTTCAAAAATAAATATATTATTATATATTTATGTTCACTTTTCATCTTTTTACTCACATGCCCCACCTTTCCAAAATATGTTTCGTAACTTACATTAAAATTATGCCTCCTTGCCAAAAGTAAGATATAATAAAAATATTATCATGTTTCCATGATAATCTCTATGCGATTTCTTTTGTAAAAGTTTCGACTTTGGATTCATAAACTCATGCCACGGTGCCACTCATATGGATTCTTGCTACTATACTCAACCTAACGATTCATTTCTGCTGAAAGGCCAGGCTTTGCTAACGATTGATTACGATGCCATTACAATGCCCTCAATCGTTAGGTTCTATGCCTTCACTTGATGCTATTACAATGAATTATGGTGCCACTTCTTCGAGCAGGAGGACGCTCGATCTTCTGAACGCATTCGAAGTTCCGTTGTCCAGCACAACTGTTCAGATATAGGGTCTACTATTATTGTCTCCGAACTATCGATTGCAGTAAGAAATACTGTGAAATAGGAAGATTGCTCGAACTCTGACCATGAGCCCGATCTTCAATTCAGTCAACAATAAATCCGTCTGCAAATGAAATTTGATAAGTTGCTGAGAGCATAACCTGTTAGAAATCCCGAGCGACAGAGGCATTGCATCATTGCAGCAGAAGGAGAGTCGAGTACCGCCCAGGGGATTGATCGTTATTTCAATTGTGCTAGATTTTTATGTGGGTGACAGGTGTGGCTTTTATCTCTTCATAAGGTTTGGCGATCATTCAAGCTTTCGTTGCAGATACATGTCCTCCAGCTTATGGGTGCCCTCAACACACTAATATGGCTGAAATCTGGTGGGATTACCTCTCTCTAACAATAATCATCTATTGAGACAATAAGAATTTCGGACAACGGAAAAATCTAGAGGACATTCAGTAGAATATGGTGTGGCTTGTATATGTGAAAACGTGCACCAGCTAATTGGTATTTTGAAGGCGCTACAAGCAAATCGACGAGGCAACACGAAGAGATTCTTCTGGCTGCAAAAAGAAGAAACATTAGTTAAAATTATCAAATGATAATTGATAATAACACAAAGAAAGCCCAACGAAAGCAGTTCGATCATTTGGAAAACTACCCAGCAACTGAATGAAACTGTTTTAACCACTCGTTTAATAATTTAAAGGAGGCAGCGCGCAGTGATGCGCAGTGATCAAGAGGGGGAACGGATTCTAGAGGAAGTTTCAGAATACATATTTTTCTGAAGGAAGTATTGTCTCAGAAATAAGGTTGAGAGTGAGAATTTAGGCAGATTTTTCAGAGAGTAATATGCTGCGAGTGTCGAGAGAGTTTTTCATTTTATTCGTCCATTACACTTTCAATAGGGATTGACGAAATCGTTGATAGCAGGTGGTCTTGCGAAGAGGATAAGCGAGGATGAGTTTGTTGGTCTTTCTCACATTTTCTTTTTACTATTTTCCATCATAGTTCTATTCCTTCTAGGCTCTGCTCTCTTTTTCTTCTTTATGTTTAATCTTTTTATTGTAAGTTTTGTCTAGATTTTAGTTGATTTATAATGTTGTATGGGAGTTTTCAATGAAAACTAGCTATTTATCACTCTGTACATTTTTCTAATTTTTTCTTTAAAATTCCTTAATTTTCTTCAATTTTATTTTTCATCTTAATTTCATAATATAAAAATGAAAGATATATAAATCCTAAAAAAACAACAAATTAATTGTATTTATTGTAATAATCACATTCACACACTTTATTCACTACTTAATTACTTAATAAAAATAAAAGATATATAAATCCTAAAAAAACAACAACAAATTAATAATCACATTCACACACTTTATTCACTACTTAATTACTTAATTAATATATATAAAAGTGGTTTATTTTATTTAATTTTATTTTCTGAATCCTAAACTAAAAGGAAACTCACATTCATAAATGCTTCATATGTAATTATGTTCACTCATTAGAATTCACTACTTAATTACTTAATTAATGTATATAAAAGTGGTTTATTTTATTTAATTTTATTTTCTGAATCCTAAACTAAAAGGAAACTCACATTCATAAATGCTTCATATGTAATTATGTTCACTCATTAAATATTCTAATGTGTAAAAACCCTTTTGTTTTGTTATTACTTTTATTCTGATTTACCACATCCTAAATTTTAAAAGAAAGAAAAATGTTATATTAAACTAGTGTTATGTAATAAGTTTTATTTTGGTAAAGTTTCTTTAAATTTAACATAGTTTTTTAGTTAATTTTTTTTCTAGCTTTATGCTTTGCTTTATTTTTTTTCTAAAATAAACAAAACATTGTCTTTGCTTTTATCAATTAACAAAGGGATCTATGCTTGAACTCGAGGTTAGAAGAAAATTAGTTTAAAGGTTCAATGCACATTCTTGTCTGGGGCTTTAAGCCTAGGGTGACATTCTCGCATCTTCTCGCCTAGCCCCGCGGGAGGTTGAAAATGTTGATGCTTGAGACTCACTAGTCTTTTAGCGTCAACACCAACCATATGCCTGTAGCCACCCCTGAGCACCATAACATTTTCTAGATAAAATGATTCCAGAAGAAACGCTAGAACCAACAGATAACCAAGAGAGCTCATATTTCTCCAAAGATAGTTCACCAAACAGAAAGTCTCAAAGCCACAGAACAAGAAAAATACTCAGTTGCAACAGTTGCAACAAATGCAGTTGCAGTTGCACTTACCAAGAATACCACCAAGAACCATCACCAAGAACACCACCAAGAGATACTAGAGAATAGGGAACACATCTTAGGCTATATGGTGCTAGAGAGAGAGACCGAGAACCATCCTAGAAGATCCACCTTCCATCCTTGCAGCTGTAGCTCCAACTTACCCCAAACTTGACTGAGTGTGTGTGTGAAGTATGTGTGTACAAATGAGCTGGATCATCTCTTATTTATAATGGTTCTTGTCACTTGTCTGGTATGACTTGTCGTTTTAGAATCTAATACTTTAACATTAATTATTTTACCGAGCCAACTTGTCTTCTAGGGTTTCTACACATCTGTGTTTCCATAATATTCTATTCTATCTAAAGTTTACACATGGAGGTTAATACCTCCCGCAGCTACCATAATATCAACACTGCCTCCTAGCTAGGGAGGTATTAACGAGTAGCATCGTCATATCCACACACACTATCTCATGATCATGTAGATCAATTTACGAGCAACATCACCATTATTAGTATCATCTGATAGCATCAACTGCATCATCTCTTGAGGCCATACTCCATTTGAGTAATCGGGCATGATGTTGAATAAGTCACTCACTAAATAGAGTGATACAAGGACCATTCTTCTAATACAGACCTATGTCCTAGAAGAATGATTGTCCCAATAGATATTGAATGTCCTCAATGGCTCCAAGAACCATCCTCTCCACTGCATCATCTCTAAGTTGTATGGTCATATCTAAGTTGTACTAGCATGATGTTTTGCATCATATATAATATGTACTATCATGATAGTATCTAGTATGATGTGGAGTACCATCTACATCATCTCTAAGCCGTACTAGCATGGTGTTAATGCACCATATCTAAACTGTACTCACATGATGTAGATCAATGCCTCTGCATCATCTCACTATCCATCTAGATGACAATCATCTCCAACACTAGTGGTAGTCTCCATGGCAATCAGAACAATTCCATCCAATAGAACACAACTATGTCTATCCATAGTAGTACACAACTACTGTCCAGTGGTACAACCACTCCTGGTAGCACACAACTACTAACTAGTGACACACATTCACTACCAATGGAGCACATCCACCACTGTAGTATACAACTACTATCAAGAGACATCAAATCTCCACAAAAATCATATCATCTGATATCATCCTGCATAAACAATATCATGATACAAACTGAGTCACCTGGTCCATTCCTCCACTCACATATGTGAGATCTGGAAGAGCATCTTCCCTCAGAAAGTTAAACATCAACCATGGGCTATCTGGACTATTCTTCTCAAGCATAGAATAGATTCTCGAAGAAGATTTGGGGGTGTATTATATGTGAAAACGTGCACCAACAAATTGGTATTTTGAAGGTGCTACAAGCAAATTGACGAGGCAACACGAAGAGATTCTTCTGGCTGCAAAAAGAAGAAAAATTAGTTAAAATTATCCAATGATAATTAATAATAACACAAAGAAAGCCCAACGATTTGTTATCATTATGTTAAGAATGTTCTTGAAGCAGTTCGATCATTTGGAAAACTACCCAGCAACTGAATGAAACTATTTTCACCACTCGTTTAATAATTTAAAGGAGGCAATGATTATCAAGAGGGGGAACAGATTCTAGAGGAAGTTTCAAATACATATTTTTCTGAAGGAAGTATTGTCTCAGAAATAAGGTTGAGAGTGAGAATTTAGGCAAATTGTTCAGAGAGTAATATGCTGCGAGTGTCGAGTGAGTTTTTCATTTCATTCGTCCATTACATCTTCAATAGGGACTGGCAAAATCGTTGGCAACAGGTGGTCTTGCGAAGCAACGAAGAGGATAAGAGAGGATGAGTTTGTTGGCCTTCCTCAGGTTCTCTCCTTACAATTCACCATCATGGCTCTATTTCTTCTCGACTCAGATCTCTTTTTCTTCTTTATGCTTGGTCTTTTTATTGTACGTTCCATCTAGAAGG
>JZKD02S2103540.1:1211544-1249341 GCA_000966675.3 Picea glauca | reverse complement strand
TTATTGTAATAATCACATTCACACGGTTTATTCACTACCTAATTAGTGTATATAAAGTTGATTTTTTTTTTAATTGTCTGAATCCTAAACTTTTAAAAGGGAAATCACATTCATAAATGCTTCATATGTAATTATGTTCACTCATTAAATATTCTAATCTGTAAAAACCCTTTTGTTTTGTTATTACTTTTATTTTGGTTTACCACATCCTAACTTCTAAAAGAAAGAAAAATGTTATATTAAACTAGTGTTATGGAATAAGTTTTATTTTGGTTAAGTTTCTTTAAATCTAACATAGTTTTTTAGTTAAAAACTTTTCTAGTTTTTTAGCCTTGTTTTAATTTACTTTTGTTAAAATAAACAAAACATTGCCTTTGCTTTTATCATTTGTCCTCTCTTTATTAATTCTATTTTTTTTCAATTGTATAAAACCATACATAGAAATTATTAAATTGTAAATGGCATAGAATTATAAGTCAAATAAAAATTAAATATTGCTAAAAAAAATTACAGAACAAAGAGATCTATGCTTGAACTCGAGGTTAGAAGAAGATTATTGTAAAAGTTCAATGCACATTCTTTTTTGGGGCTTTAAGCCTAGGGTGACATTCCCGCCTCTTCTTGCCTAGCCCTGCGGGAGGTTGAAAATGTTGATGCTTGAGACTCACTAGTCTTTTAGCGTCAAGACCAACCATATGCATGCAACCACCCCTGAGCACCATAACATTTTCTAGATAATATGATTCTAGAAGCAACACTAGAACCAACAGATAACCAAGAGAGCTCATATTTCTCCAAAGATAGCTCACCAAAGAGAAAGTTTTAAAGCCATAGAACAAGAAAAATACTCAGTTGCAACAATTGAAACAAATGCAGTTGCAGTTGCACTTACCAATAATACCACCAAGAACGATCACCAAGAACACCTCCAAGAGATACTAGAGAATAGGGAACACATCTTAGGTTATATGGCGCTAGAGAGAGAGACCACAAACCATCCTAGAAGATCCACCTTCCATCCTTACAGCTGTAGCTCCAAACTTACCCCAAACTTGACTGAGAGAGTGTGTGAAGCATGTGTGTACAAATGAGCTGGATCATCTCTTATTTATAGTGGTTCTTGTCACTTGTCTAGTAAGACTTGTCCTTTTAGAATCTAATAATTTAATATTAATTATTTTATTGAGCCAACTTGTCTTCTAGGGTTTCTACACATCTGTTTAGGGTTTCTCTTGCTTCCAGAATATTCTATTCTAGCCAAAGGTTACACATGGAGGTTAATACCTCCTGAAGCTACCATAATATCAACACTCCCTCCTAGCTAGGGAGGCATTAATAAGTAGCATCGTCATATCCACACACACTATCTCATGATTATGTAGATCAATTTACGAGCAACATCACCACTATCGGTATCATCTAATAGCATAAACTGCATCATCTCTCGAGGCCATACTCCATTTGAGTAATTGGACATGATGTTGAATAAGTCACTCGCTAAATAGAGTGATACAATGACCATTCTTCTAATCTGGACCAATATCCTAGAAGAATGATTGTCCCAACAGATGTTGAATGTCCTCAATGGCTCCAAGAACCATTCTCTCCACTGCATCATCTCTAACTTGTATGATCATATATAAGTTGTACTAGCATGATGTTCTACATCATATCTAATATGTACTAGCATGATCATATCTAGTATGATGTGGAGTACCATCTACATCATCTCTAAGTCGCATTAGCATGGTCTCAATGCACCATCTCTAAACTGTACTCACATGATGTAGATCAATGCCTCTACATCATCTCGCTATCCATATAGATGAAAATCATCTCCAACACTAGTGGTAGTCTCCATGGAAATCAGAACAATGCCATCTGATAGAATAAAATTGTGTCTATCCATAGTAGTACAAAACTATTTTCCAATGGTATAACCACTCCTAGTAGCACACAACTACTAACTAGTGACACACAATCGCTACCAGTGGAGCACATCCACCACCGTAGTACATAACTACTGTCCAGAGACATAAAATATCCACAAAAATCATATCATCTGATATCATCCTGCATAAACAATATCATGATACAAACTGAGTCACCTGGGCCATTCCTCCACTCACATATGTGAGATCTGGAAGAGCATCTTCCCTCAGAAAGTTAAACATCAGTCATGGGCTATCTATATTATTCTTCTCAAGCATAGAAGAATAATTGTACCTAACTTTTGAACCTGGACCATTCTTCTGTCACTAATCATAGTGCAACGTGGAGAGAATGAGTCTTCCCTAGGGAATGTCTGTCCCTGACTGTTGAACCTGGACCATTCACCTAACTGGGCCATTCTTCTGACAATAATCACAGTGCAACCTAGAGAGAATGAGTCTGCCCTAGGGAATGACTGTTTAAACCATTTCCTATGGAAATGACTATCCTGCACCAACCTCCTATAACAAACCATTCTTTGAAACTGCTCACAACTATGAACTTTGAAAGAATGACTGTCTGGAGAGGAAAAACATTCTTCTTGACCACTAGTCAAAGTGATTGCAAATAAGAATGGTTGTCCTAGACCATTCCCCCACATTGGACACAGGGAGAATCACTGTATATGGTACATGAACAATCTATTAGACCATTTTTCATTACAAAAATGATTGTTAGATTTGGACCATTTTCTGAACTGGAAAATGATTGTACATAAGAAATATTAGACCAATTTCTAGACTGAAAGTGACTGCCCAATCTGGACCATTTCCCAAACTAGAAAATGATTGTCCATATATCAATAACATATCAGTGCTCCCTCCCAACCTAGTATTAATCACTTCCTTTTCCAATAAGGAAGTCATCTCCACGAGTCCTAACTTGTCCCTTAAGTATGAAAACTTTTCATCTTGGACATAGGCTTTACCAAAATATCTTCTATTTGCTCATCTGTGGAGATATACTGGATAACCACTTCTCCGTTCTGGACATGGATGATTTTAAGGATGGAAATTTATTTTAAAATGTAGAAACCTTGGCGAATATTACTAATCCTTCATATGTCAACTATAAATGATTGGCGATACTTTTGTAAAAATATTCAAATTTCTAATTATTTTATATAGTTTTTATAACATTTCGACGATTTTTAAGGTAAAATAGTTTTATCCTATAGAATTTGGGCAAATCATTTTTAAAATAGCGAATCTCGTTTTTGAAAAAACAATGGAAAATTATCCCATGAGTGAAATTTAGCCCCTAAAATCATCCCTGCTTCTGGACTCTATCATGGAGAAAATAATACTTGATGTCAATGTGCTTCAACCTGTCATGGAACACCGGGTTCTTGAAAGTTTCACACATCTCTTATTATCACAATATATCACGATTAAATCCATCACCTGATCAAACAGTCCAGAAACCAGCTTACAGAGCCACACTGCTTACGTACAAGCATCACAAGCTGCAATATATTCTTCTTCTATAGTGTTGAGTTCAACAATATTTTGTTTCCTGCTAGCCTATGATATCATGACAAGGCACAAACTAAAACATATTTAATAAGCACTTCTTTTGTTATTTGCACTTGTTGCCCAATCTGAATCGATAAATCCATGTAGTTGTATATCATAACTCAAACGTTCCACAAATAAAATATCCGAATGAGTATTCTCCAAACACATTAACGAGACATTGAATTGTTGATACAAGGAAATGTCTACTAGATTAGAGTCTCTAAACTTCCTCAGGTCTATCATCATGGGAGTTTTCAATGGATTTGCAATCCATCATCCTGGACTTATGAAGAACCATTTCAATACACTTCCTTTGTCATAGGAAGTTTTCACCACGCTTTTGCTGTACATGAGAGGTTATGCACCAGGTTGTTTGAATCCATACAAGGTATTATTCTATATTCATACATAGGTCTCTTTCTAGTATACCTCAAAACCTTGAGGTTGTTTTATATGCTTCTTCTTCAATTACTTTGTTGAGAAGAACAATCTTTACATCCATCTGATGTAAACTCCAACCCATGGATATTGTAAGAGATATAATGGATCAGGTAGAGGTATACCTGGTTACTGGAACAAGTTGCCATCATAGTATTCTCCCTCATTCTGGGAGAATCCTCTATCCCTAAATCTCGCCTTGTATCTATCAATGCTTCCATTTATAAGTCTTTTTTCACAATTTCTCACATACATTGTTCTTCATCACAACTTCCTTCTTCAACATTGGAGTCCATGGAATCTTCTATAGATTCCATGCCCTTCCTTCATGAAGGTTCCAACTTATTCCTCTCACCATAGGAACATAAATGTAGATGGACAACCGGGGAGTTTCAAGTCTTCTTTTCAAAGAAGACTTTTTCTAGAGTCAAGTTGAACATGTGTTTCTTATCATGGTTTCTACTTCCAATGAATAACATGGACATATACTTCATTGTATTCATATATTATTCAATGGATCATATTATTAGGTATTAGCTCCCTCTTAATCCTGGCTTCATGCCTGAATGAGAAATATGCATGCTATTCTTTTGGAATTATGTCATCAACTCCCTCCATCTAAGAGAGTGCATGCTTCCGTCTACATCTTTCTTTCTTTCTGCAAAGTGTCACAAGTATATTCTAGTTTCCTCTTGATTATCGACTTATTTCTAAGTCTGAATCCCTCTGAGTCTCTTTAAGTTTGTTTCTATTTGTTTTGATTGCTTCCTGTTGATGCCCAAAAGCGCAACATGGAATACTTGCATGCAAATTGGTTGCAACGCCTTATTATTTATATATAATTAATAATATACTAGATAGGTGGGACCCCGTATGTGAATGATGATGAAGGATGTATCATCTTTTTATGCACTCATGTCTATTATTACAAAAATGATTCTACAGTTTTAAAAATTTGAAACCGCTTTCCAAGAGAAATTGGCAAATGCTAGGTTGATTGATGATTTAATTCAAAGGGAAGAGATCTGGATTTAATGAATATCTTGGTTTATTCTGCTGCACATATATTTTGATTGTTGATTTAAACTCCAATCATGGGCTATATTTGGATATGTCATATTTTGCTTATTAATTCTTGTGATTATCATGGTCATTGGTTAATTTTGAAGGGTGGAAATGCCTAGCAAAGAATGTGGGACATACAATATACTTTGTGATAAGTTTTAAGCGTGCACATTAAACTTGGGAACTTTATGGAAGGTGGCATATCTGACTTTGTATTGAATTATTGTTTGGAAACTATGGTGGATTATGCATTGGAGGTGTTGGTGTGCTCGTACTGAGCTATGGTTGATGGAGTTAATGTAAGATAAAATGTGCAATTACTGCACGTCGCTCTAACCCTACCTCAAGGTTGCCACCCTCACTTGGTTTTCATTTGGTTGATTGTTTTGGCTGGTGCTGCCTCCGCTTTGGTCGGCCTTGGAAAAAATAGTCATGCTTATTGGGTTTTGGCATACTTCATACATGATGAGCCTATTTAGTAGAGGTAGTAATGGAAGAGGCAATAGAGGCAAAGGAAATTGGTAGAGGGGTCATAAAAGGCCTCATTTTTCAAAACATTTTGATGTTGATCCACATGAATTAAACTAGCTCTTTCAAGCTGGATTATTTAACCTAGTTGGCCATGGGATCCTCCAGCCCCGACTTGAGAGACCACCATTCCAGCCACATCAAAATATTTTTGGTATCCGCATTCCCCCTCATGCATCTATGCAACCAGAATTATATATTGTCCATCAACCTATTATTCATCACCAAGGTTAGCCTACTGCTTCTTTTCCATTACCCCCTCTGCCACCACCAAAGAATCCAATTGCCCAAGATTATCCTTTTGTCTCACCCGTGTAGTCATATCATGCTAGTAAAAGGTTAAAAACTGATGTTCCCAAGCCTGTGCAAGATAAAGGAAAAGGAGTGGCCACTGCCTCCAAATCATCCAAAGAGTCCTTCGAATCTATGTCTTCATGTATTCAGCTTAAGGATGATTGTTCTCACATTATTAGTGCAGTCCAAACTCAAGGTTCCAATTAGCTTAAGGGTGCCACAGAAAGGTCAAAAGAGGACAACAGTGAGAAAAGGCCAAATTCCTCTCACAGTAAATATGGTTTTTAATGATGATTTATGTTATTGAGGACAATATTTTTACTTTGACAATGTTTTGGACAACAAGCATACATTTAGGCGGTTTTTTTGGACAACATGGATATAATTCTATTTTTGGATATTGTCATGTTAAATTTTGTTGATATTTAAATAGTTGGTCATAAATAAATATGAGCACGAGAGTTACAAGGAGAGTGTTTGAATCAAATGAATGGGGTTTTATATTTCATATTTTATGATTATTGAAACAAATGAATGAGAGTCACAAGGGGTCCCATATATTTAGTTATTATCTAATTAGACCCTTATTTATATAAACTATTATTATTTATCTCAACTAATTAGTTAAGATAATTTTGATTAACTAAAGAAAGGTATTTGAACTACCATAACTCACTAAGAAGGAATAAAATCTCAATGAAAAGAAGAGACAAAAGAGAGAGAATAGAAGGAGAACTACAACCTGTTGGCACAGGGGTAGACCTAGGGTTCAATGCTCAAGAGCGCACCAACAAAGCCCTAACTACCGACCCTTTCAGCAACACCTGCGAAGCAGATGAAGTCTCACCCGAGGTAGAGGCAGGGGTGGTTGCAGGAATCAATTGTCTGCAAGCTTAGCTGGGACACAGATATGTGATTATATTGTTTACAGAGCACTTAGCACCGATATATTATCAATATTCAACCATTACTCTACTTCGCAAATAGCACAAATCATTGCAACATTCACTTAGGTCTAAGGTATTTCAGCATTTATCCATAGTAGAACAGATCAGATCTGGTAGATCAGCACTAAGCACATTCATACATATCTAATAAGCACAAAGCATAAGTAGATCTATCTAAACATGTCGAAGCACTTAGCAGAAGAATGGATAAACACATCAAGTCGAAGCACAAAGCATACCACACAGTATTTATGTGGTTCACCCCCACCCTGGGGCTACGTCCACCAACTCTTATTCTTTATTGTCTTCAGTCAAATAGGTTACAAGAACAAAGCCACCAAAACCCTACTCCGCATAGGACAGGATATTTGTGCACCTCGCTAGATCCTCCTTCCGTGAGTATATGAGCACCTAGTCTCTTACAAACACTTGCACTTAACACGCAAGTTCAACGATATACATAGAGCCTACTCAATGACATAGATCACTTGCACATAGCAATATTTACCATCACATAGATTTATTCTACTAATTACATTGCCTAACTTACTTATTTATACATACAAAATAGTCCTAAGCATGGGCAAAGCCCATGGGCCGACATCCCATTCCCGTTACATTATCCCAAAAAACCCAAAAAGGACCCAAAAGTGGGTCAAGATTCTGCAATCTCCGCTTTGTCTGGCGCTCCATCTTCGATAGGCTGTCGAAGTCCCGAAAATGGTCAAGCATGACCAAGTATCTCCCAAAACTTGGTCAAGAGCCAATAGGCCCCCAACACTCACCTGTGACTCATCCCGAGTCACTCTAGTCTGATTAATTCTACCTCAAATGCCTCAATCTTGGCTCGAGTTGCCTCGACCTATTGTTGTGCTACGACCTCTTGCTCGACAAAATCCTGGATGAGTGCATCATTGACGGGTCCCTCTAGGCGTTGTTCTGCTACACTCACAACCTGTTCTAGCTCTGCTCCTCGACTTTCAACCTCTGTGAACAACTGACATGCCTTATATTGCACCGGTTAAAGTCGTTGAATCACTTCCATCACTTTTATCTGGATTGTATGGATCTGTTGCTGGGTCGTGCGCTGCTCATGAGATCTCTTCATTATTTCTACAGGTGGCAGGGCCTTCAACTGCGTCTGTATCTTTTCAACTTCATACTTCACCTCCTGGAGCTGCGACTCCAATTTATATAACTCTGGGTTCTCGGTGAGGTTCTCATATGTCTGGGAACTGTGACTACTCAACTGCTTGCACCCCAAGGAAAGAGCTTTCAGTCTGTCAACTGCACTGCAGGCAATTATTTCTCTTTGGTCTCTGTTCTCTTGCGGGGTCTCAGGTACTGCATGAAGCTCTAGGTCTGCAATGCGCTGCTGGAGCTTCTGTATCACTTCTACGAGCTATGCCACCTACTGTGGGATTCTTTCTTCACTCTTTACCACAATGACTGTCACAGAGCGAAGTGATCTATTGACCACTTCCTTTACTTCCAGTTTCTCCGCCAACAACTGTTCCTTTCCTTGTTGTAGCTATTCTTTCTCGTCATTCCACTTTTCTTGGAGAGAACTCTTTTCTTGTTCTGTAACACTGCACTGTTCTACAAGTACTCCCTGTACTTGTGTCAAAGCTTGAGTGGCTTTCTTTGCCTCATCTTGTGATTTTCTAAGTCGAGCCTCGAATGAATCCACGATTTGGTGGAGTTAAGATGGCTCATCTCCTACTGCTGGTGTTCTGACTGACAGGGGTGCAGTGGAGACTACGTGCTTCGACTGAAGTGCATGCTACACTCCTTGGAGCTCTATCTCGATCTGACTGTACATCTCCTCTTGTTTAGTCTCTTGATTCTCTACTATCTCCATCGCAACATTATTCAGAGCTACGATGATAAAGTTGAAGTCGTCTGGGGTCAGTGTGGTCTGTATCTTAGTCATGGGAGATTTGGATTTCTTCAGGGATGAAGGTTTCTGAGGTGAACCCTTCCTCTTCTTCAAAAGCTTCGCTTCATCATTACGCTTCTGTTCAACTTCTTCTAACTCTTCACCATCACCCTCTTGCTATGGCGTGATGGAAGCAGTCTTCATCGAGGCACTGCTTAAGTCTTTCACTTCACTAATCTTCTATCGCATGCTAGGTCCGGGTATATCCTGCGTAGCTTTTGGACTGTCTACATCAGATATCTCCATAGGGTTAGTTGGAACAAGGATATCTGACGACCATTCCTTTGTGATCTCCTCCAGATATTCTTTTGTTAATCTATAATAGGACTGCAACTGTTTCTTGTGCTTGTCAGTACACGCTGTGATGTAGAGAAAGTGTTTGTCTGCGCTAAACTTCATCAGAGGCCGAAACCTGTAGAGGGTGTTTGGAGTGATGCGCGGTGTAGAATGGATAGCTACTTTCAACTGATTATAATATGAATGAAACACGACATTTAATTTCCATTGTTAATTCATATCATTCGAGTACCACAGGGTAATGAACTTCACGACCAACGGTTCAAATGGCTCAATGTCTAGGAAGGTCGCACCTTCCGGCATCTTCCATGCAATGAAAACAATCAGGATCAGGATCTAATTGAAATGGAACTCATATCCTTGGTCCTAGGCTTCTCTGCAGTTGAGCTCCAGCTGGTTTACCAAGTAATGCGCCCAATTCATCTGTAGGCCCTCTGTGCACTTTCTTGTGAGGTCTACTACGAATCCAATGACTTGGGTTGGTCAGTTCTTGCGAACTAACTTTCCCGCGGTCAGCTGACAGGCAAGGCATACTACGCCGTTTTGAATAGAGGCTACCTTGTAGCCGTGTGTTCCCTTCTCAACATCGCCATAAGTCTCTTTTATCTTTTGTGCTAAGGGTTGGTCTGTGGTCTTTCCAGGGTAAAAATTATGTGGTTCAGGGCCTTGCATGCTCAGCCCAGTGATCCAATGGATCAAGTTCGGATCCACTGTAATAGGTCGGTTCACCTATAAATATCCTCCATGGTAATAGGATAACAACAAATTAACACATGTGTTCACTTCTTGATGTTGTATGAAGTGTGGGATCTTCATAACATTAAGTAGGGTAGACTGGGCGAGGTTATGGGTCCAAGGCTGGGGGATAATATTTGAATTCTTGCCTTTTGTCCTGGTTAGATACTTATGCGGGGTGAGCATACTGTAAGTTTTATGGTCTCCAAGGTTGAAGTCACTAAACTTCAACACTGCTATCTTATCCTGGACTGTACGATCTACGTGTATCACTTTTGGGAGGTACACAGTGACCAAGGCATAGTCAAAATCTCTAGGCACGCTATCTCTGTTCACTCCGCCGCTCAGAGGAGGTATATACACAGGTAAGATGCTTGGAATCAACTTAGCATTCGCAAGATCATATCTATGCTTTGTTCTCATCTCTGTCATGATTCTGGAAGTTCCTGCTCCGCGAGCAGTCAATGGAGAAGCTTGGAATCCTCCTGTTGATGATGCTTGCACACCTGTAGACATCCTTCTTTCCGACATGACTTTCTCGGTCCTGAGATCAATGAGTACTTCCTTCGCAGATTCTTGAAGTGAGCTAAGCTCCTCGGACATATGGGCTTGGGGTTAATAAGATGGAAAGTAAGGGCACAATGATCACTGGACAATCTTAACTAAGGTTGTGAGCTCAAATTCTTGATTTGGAAAAAGTGTTCTTCGTGCATGGCGTGATGGGATAAATAGGAAACTCAACAATGAATTGCTTGCAACGGGCATGAGGCTTCGTTAAATTTTGTTCTTTCCATTATGGTGCAGTCCAACGGTCAGGTGGCGAGCCATAAAAATTTTTCTAGCCATTCAGAGCATCAGTTGAATGGATATATCGTCCCCAATGGCTATACTGCTTCGCCACAACGAAGTGACCTATGTCATTGTTCTGATATCGTGGCGAAGCTCAAATTCTGCAAATTTTCCTTCTGCAAGGCTCCCTCTGGAACCTTTTGTAATTTTTCAATCTTAGCCCTCTTCTTACTTAGCTTCCTAGCCTTCTTTCCAGTGAGCTTCATCTCAATATTCTTCTTTCTATTTTGATTCTTATCTTCTTTAGATATGGTTACTACGCGTTGTTGAGAATCTTTCAGGATTAACATTTCTTTTTCTTCTGGAGTAAGTAATTTAGTATTCTGAGGGTATTATGTTGGTCTTGCAGCTTCGACATCGAATTCTCTAGGGTCAAATAGCTTTGATCTGTTCTCTCGTTCTTTAATCAATTGAGCAATCTTTCTGGTCATGAAATCTTTTAACTCTTGTTTCTTCTGTTCCAAGGCTTCTTCTTCTTCTTTTCATCTGGCTTGATCTCTTTCAATCCAAGGTTTCCCTATTAACATGATAAATGAGGCATTATCTTCAATACATTTGATAATCTCAAAATCTTCCTTTGTCGAAGTTCCATTGACAATCGTAGATATATAAGCAAGCCTCCCACATAAACTTACCAACTTCCCTATGAATAGTCCTATTCCTCCTAATGGAGGTATCATAACAGGCTTCCCTATAGCTTCCCAAGTTCTTTATGGCATAATATTCACTTGTTTCTCCTCATCAAGAACACAGTCAATGACGAAGTCCCCTATTCTTGCTTCAATGCATTCTTTTTTTTTGAAAATCTCTGATAATCTGACATGTCGGTGGTCATTCAGGGTCTCTTTCATTTGTATCAATACTTTCTTTGATTCTTGTTGGGGTTCTACCTTTTCTGTATTTGCCTTAAGGTTTTCTTGATTTAGATTAATTCCTTCAAGATTAGCGATCATTCTAGGGAAATACAACACTTCATGGTCCATAGATTTACAACAAAGACAACTAGGTCTTCTTCTAGGGCATTCCTTAGCAAGATGTCCTGGTCTTCTGCAACTGTAACAGAGGGTCAATCCTCTCTTTCTTTTAAATGATCCCTAGCTCCCTTTATACTGTGCACTAGGATCATAGGAGTTAACTTACAACAAATTCTTTCTATGATCCCACATCCATTTGTTAGTCCAAACATTCTTTCTATGCATAGGTATAACATATCTTTCATTATTATTATCAGATCTATTCATATCAAACCTTCTTTTGTCTATTAACACCCTAGCTTTCAAACTAGGACAAAACCTATCAGATATACCTAGATCCATACTCTAGAAACAAAAATTTTCACTTATCTTACTTTTACAGAGCACAAATCTTCATATCTAAGACTTCTTTAACTATTCTTACCTTTAACAGAGCACAAAGTTTACAGATCTTACCTCTTTCAATCATAACTTCTCGCTTTTACCTTCTTTGGAGCACAAATCCTTCAGATCCTACTTCTTCTCTACATATCTAACCTTCTTTCTTTAGCACAAAGATTCTTTCTTTGAAATCCAACCTTCTTTCTTTCAGATATAACCTTCTTTATTTAGCACAAATCTTTACAGATCAAGTAGAATACTGCACACTAGGGCACAACTCTACGCACAGAGATTTCACAGTTTCAGGATGAATCTTTCCACATACCTTCCTCTTTCTTAATTCCCAACAATCACAGTTTCAGGTCCCGACAACAGAACCATTTGTTGGCACAGGGCCAGACCCAGGGTTCAATGCTCAAGAGCGCACCAACAAAGCCCTAACTATCAGCCCTTTCGACAACACCTGTGAAGTAGATGAAGTCTCACCTGAGCTAGAGGCAGGGGTGGTTGAAAGACTCAAGTGTCTGCAACCTTAATTGGGACACAAATCTGTGATTATATTGTTTACAGAGCACTTAGCACCGATAGATTATCAATATTCAACCATTACTCTACTTCGTAGATATCACAGAGCATCGCAACGTTCACTTCGGTCTAAGGCATTTCAACATTTAGCCATAGTAGAACAGATCAGATCTGGTAGATCAGCACTAAGCACATTCATACATGTCTAATAAACACAAAGCATAAGAATATCTATCTAAACATGTCCAAGCACTTAGCAGAAGAAGGGATAAACACATCAAGTCGAAGCACAAATCGTAACACACAGTCTTTATGTGGTTCACCCCCACCCTGGGGCTATGTCCACCAACTCTTCTTCTTTATTGTCTTCAGTCAAATAGGTTACAAGAACAAAGCCACCAAAACCCTACTACGCATAGGACAAGAGATCTGCGCACCTCGCTAGATCCTCTTTCCCCAAGTATTTGAGCATCTAGTCTCTTACAAACACTTGCACTTAACACTGCAAGTTCAATAGTATGCATAGAGCCTACTCAATCACATAGATCACTTGCACATAGAAATATTTACCATCACATAGATGTATTCTACTACTTACATCACCTAACTTACTTATTTATACATACAAAATAGGCCTAAACATGGGAAAAGCCCATGGGCCGACATCCCATTCCCATTACATTATCCCAAAAACCCAAAAAGGACCCAAAAGTGGGCCGAGATTCCACAATCTCTGCTTTTTCTGGTGCTCCATCTTCCACAGGCTGTCGAAGTCTCGAAAATGGTCAAGCATGACCAAGTATCTCCCAAAACTTGGTCAAGGGCCAACACAACCATAAGGTTTTCTCTATATTAGTGAGATACTTTCATTTTCATTCATTCTAAGTTTACTATAAGGCTTAATCCTATTGATGACAATAGCGTCTTATTGAAGGCAACAAGATTCAAAAACTGAATCACATATTTCAACAGCTTGTTTTAAAGGTGTATGATTTATCTTTGGTAGTCTATGTATTCTTTTTTGTTTATGAATTGAATTTCATGACCGATAAAGAATATCTTGTAGTGTCAAGTGAGTATTTGCTTACCAATGGATTCTCTGGGTGCCATGTTGAAGGTGAATCCCCCTTTGGACAAGTGGATTCCCTCTTGGCCTCTAGACTCCTAAGGCCAAGACAAAAAATTCCTTAACATGGACATTGACTTCCTTTTAGATCTAATCAAGCTAATGAATGAAAGAGAAGGAGAAATATATGTACCTTATTAGTGACATTTGCCCTTGCAAAGTCTTGGATGAGCTTCTATCTTGGGCTCCTTGATAGGTCCTACAAAACAAATAGAGATACATTGGACTTCCTACTCTACCAAGATTAGCTCAATCATAGATCCACCTACTGTAGACAAACTCATAAGCATAAGTTTGAAAGAAACAGGCCAAGCATTGATTGTATTAATGAGAAAAAGTAAAAGCACTTACAATCCTTTGAATAAAGGTGTAGCAGCCTCTTCTAGTTCTCCTTGTCCAACCCCTTTTCTCAATCAATCTCCACTGATTTCTTTGATGACATCTCACTCATGAGATCATAAGTTTGATGTAATTTTCAATTCTCATTGTACCTTTCACTATGAGAAGGCCTCCTTATATAACCTTGGAGAGGTCCAACCACTTGAGAGATATTTGGGATAAGTTGAGTATTCCTCTCCTTTAGTTGAACATCTCCCCTAAGATCATGCCTTGACCATCTATTCGAATCCAACTACCTTCAGGAATTGAGGGATTCTTCCCTTACTGGCCTCAACAAATCCATAATTTGCCAAAAAAGGGTAGAGCTCTCCCGAAAGGGTGCACAGGGCACTCAAGCACTCCTCCAAAGAGGCTCAGGGAGCATCAACACTCCCTGACAATGGGTAGGGGAGCGCTCCTTTCCAGAATCCATTTTTTGTGGTTTTCTCAATGTCAAAAGGCTTGTGCTTCCTATCAAGTGATTTCTCTTCTTCCAAAATCACCTTTGAGGTGTCTTAAGTGTCTTTATGATGTCGTTAGAGGCACGACATGTGCAATATGGCATTATAGTTCTTGTGACATTTGCAACACTTATGGTCAATATGCGACACTCACAGACAAGATGCGACACTTACAACACTCGTAATGACGACACTTGCGACACTATCAGAGTGAGTAATTTTGAGGTGTAACAAATTACCCCCCAAAGTATGAAGTTAGAAGACGATGATGACTGAAGTACTTTGTTGACTTTTTAGAGCAAGGGTATGGATGCAGAGAAACCAAAAAAATCTTCACACAACCATCAAACAAATATTATGACATGTTTCAAAACCCAAGGCAGGCATACCTATGCTTGAGTGATAAATACTTTTTAGGTATGGTTGCCATAAAATACACCATGGATCCATAATTATATTGACAAAATGGTATAGCCACTGTAGATACAATTTGGATCTATAATTCTATGACCTGAACTGATCGTAGCCACGAAGAATACACAGTGGATCTATGAGATGACAAGACATAGCCACGACCAATACGAAGTGGATCTATGAAACAATATATGTGTCATAGTCCAAAAGAAATCCTTCACAACCTGGGAAAAGTACAGATAAGAGTGATGACTCAACCTAGGGTCTTCTTACCGATCGCGATGTAGTACGAATATAACCATGTGAATAGATGTCCTAATGTCGAACATGGCATAAACAACTTGATTATTGGTCAATGATGTAAACCATTAATGAGGGATATCACCATTGATGTCAATGATTCCCAACGTACTCTAGTACATTCCAACAAATGTGAATAGATGAGATGAATTCAAACATCCACAGAATCATCCGATCATAGGTCAATGATGTAAACCCACTGTCGGATACGAGGAGGCCTGCCATTGAGGCATGCAGGTCCCAAGGTACTAATTGGTTTCTAAGTCTAACTCCTGGATAATGTGTCGAAGTCAATAGGAATAGACTCGTCGAAGGAGGGCCTTTATGTATCCCCCATCAATGACACAAAATAGACACAGAGATGTAATTGGTAGATTGAATGAACATGGAATGACATGGGTATTGAAACAAGATATTTGTGATGGCTAACTCTCTAGGTAGATACTTCCCTTGAACACTGAGGCACAACAATAGAAACTTGACATGGACCAAAACTTGATGATGCAGTGGATGTTGTGACTTCGTTAGGTGACCCAAAGGAGTAACAAAAACTCAGAGGATTGGCTTAGTGCATAGGTTCAATGGATTAAAATGCACGAAAAGACAAAGTGTCGTGTTCAAGGGTGACCGTAAGAGTTACTGGTAGTGTTCTCAAAAAACTGCTTGGCTTGCTTCTTTCAATTTTTCCCCCATCCAGATAGACGAGTACCTCTTTTTAGTTTAACAAGCTCAAGGAGGGTAACACATGTTCGATATGACTCACCTTTGGTAAATCGCTCTTCCTTTGTTTAACGAACTGGAAGAAGTAAGGGTTCGGTCCCGTATGGGTCCTTCAATGTATGATCGTTTAACGAGTCCAGAGAAGCTAAAATTGGTGGTTTTTCATATTTAGAGAGTCTGAAAACAACTTAAGACGACTCCAATGTTGTCCTTTTTCATAATGTTAGTCTCACGAGGCCAAAAAAGAGATAAATTATCACTCGAAAGATGCCCTTTCAAACCTTTTAACGAGTGGGAAAGGAAGCAAGATCACTCAATAATCTTTTCCTGTTTAGAGAGTCTGAAAAGAGCTCAAAGACGACTCCAGGGAGTTCCTTTTTTGTATATCCATGCAGGTCCAAAAAAGAGATAAAAGTTTACCCATATGCATTCTCATGTATTTACAAGCATGAGAAAGAACAAATACTAAGCTCGGTATTCCCCCATCTTGAAATCTAGTGGCCTAACTCCAGAATGATCATCAAAGGTTGGAGACATGCCCTCCAAGATTCAATTCATTCACTGACTGTGAGGTTGTCACCAATTTCTCTACTAGATGGAGAAAAAGGATAAGGGTGGATGAAATGAAGGTTCATGAGAGGTGACCGTTTCATTTTTTAACGAGCTTGACATAGAAAAATAACTATGCTCAAGGCTCTGGGTTCAATCCCCAGATTGTTGTTTCATTTTTTAATGAGCTTGCTACAGAGAGGAAAACTATTCTCAAGGCCTCTGTTTCATTTTTTAACGAGCTTTCTATAGAGAAAAGAAACTATGTTCATGGCCTTTGTTTCATTTTTTAACGAGCTTGCTACAGAGAAGAAAAACTATGCTCGTGGACTCTTCTTGATCATGGCTTCCAAGAGAATAACACTCTGGAAGAACACCATGTCAAGGGACAAAACTCAGTCATAGCTTCCAATAAATCTTCATTGGATAGAATAAAATCACTCTAAAAGGAACACATGTTGAGGGCCACAACAAGGTTAAGGAGATCAGGCTCCAATAGCCCTACCAAAGAGATCACCATGTCAACTACCGGATCCAAATCGTCAAAAGTTGAAGACATGGGAGACAACAAAAAATCAACAATAGGAGGGGAGATAGAGTGTATATATGCCCGAATTTCTTCACGAGGGGGAAGAAAAGAGGATCGATGATGGTTATCATCCCGAGGTAGCTCGTCAATTCTCATCATTTCCTTAATAGATTCATTAGAAGGAAAAATTGGGGAAATGTAGTCGATCCCAGACGACAAGGAACTTAACCATGATGGAATCGAGTAATTGTGAGGTGCCAATAGATGTTGGTCATCTGATGAGAGAGAAGTGGATTGGATAGAAACGTATTATGTTTCGGTTGGACTAAGTGGCATGGTGTCACCTAGTGCATCGAATTCCAATGGACTAGGTATAATCCAAGGGTCAGATGATTCCAAAGATTGATAGGCCACGGTCAAAATCATATCAACGGTGGAAATATGATGTGTAGTCAGTAGAAGTGGTGTAGGGAAGGTACCCATAAGGATAGAATATTTTAGTAAGACAACACCAATGATTTCATACATGATCTTGTGGTCTCCCAAGAAAGGAATATTGTTGGTAGCGGGAGCGCGAGCATCAGTGGTACAAAAATCCAACTGATCAACAGTGACAATTTTGATCTGATGGGGAAATTATACACATCGATCTACCAACGAGGCAATGGTAGTTACCAACTTCTTCCAAGTAGCAAGTTGTAATCGAGGGGAGCATCGACTACCTTGACATCAACAGTGACAATTTTGCCACCCAATTGGATGGGCAGGAACTGTAAAATCCCATGGGGATGAAAACCTCACCCATCGAAGGCGCTTAACATCGTTGGGTATTTGTTAAGTGTGGGTGATTTTAAAACTTTCCAACATGCTAAAGACATGACACATGTTGAGGCTCCCTCATCCAGAATAGTTCGGTGGATTTGTTGATTGTGAACAACAACATCAACTTGGAAATAAATCTTGTGGGAGAGTCGAGATGCATAATTGTCTAGGTTAAACATGATATGGTTGGACGACTCAGGATCAACAGTGCCAATAGCATCCAAGAGCGTTCTATGTTGACTGGGGCAGTGTTGTAGAACTTCTAACACAGACATAGCACACAGTGCTTGAGCCAAATTTTCAACAATGTTGTAGTTCTGGGTGGCACGTGAACTAGGATTAAAGGTAGCTTTGTGGATAGTTCTCTTAGGAGGGTGTAATATAGAGTCAAACATATTTTTCTCAATATGAAGTGGTCCAGATGGAGGATTAACCGATGGAGGACTAACGGAGGATGGTGATGGATCTGGTAAAGTACCGGTACCGTTAGTGTATTTTCCTTTTTCAGGGTTACCTGGTGTGTCGTATGTATTAGAGCGAGTGTTCAAATTAATCCCATTAAACATATAAATATGTGCACTCATCGAGGCCTCATCATGAGGATGGCTAGAACTTCCCCCAGAAGAGGGGGTTTGAGCAACCATGGATTGTTGCTGTGGAAAAGGTTAAGTAAGCACAACGGATTGTGAATTTCCCTGGAAACGTTTGGCCATTTCATTGCGATGTGCACAGTCTTGAGTGTATCGATCGTCACCACAAATGATACATGGGAATTTCAGTTTTCGTTGTGGATGCTTTTCGGTAGCAGGTGTTTGAGCTTGATTTTTTAGTTGTTCATTATTATTAGTATTTATTTATTTATTTTTTGTCTTCTTCTTACCTCTAGATTGTTGTAAAGGGGAAGATTGAACTGCATTCACCTTA
The DNA here is from genome assembly GCA_000966675.3 of Picea glauca. Lineage (NCBI taxonomy): Eukaryota > Viridiplantae > Streptophyta > Pinopsida > Pinales > Pinaceae > Picea > Picea glauca. Next base: position 1,230,637 of record JZKD02S2103540.1, on the reverse strand, counting down.
GAGATTTGATTTTGGGGGGAGGTAGAGGAGAGTGTGGTCGATTGCGAAGTAGATTGAGTTTTGACGGAACCGATAACTCCATATGCATGAGATGAGGATGACGACTTGGATGGATCGGTATTAGCTCGAGTAGCATTCGGAAGAAAATCATACAAAGTACCATATTATGAATAAACCAAATCTAAGTATTGAGCACGAGCAATGGTCTCTTCCTCGGTGACCGCTCCACCCATAGTGACATCACGAGTGATCATGGATAAAAGTGATTTAGTAAACCATTCTGCCAATAATATGTTAGGAACTATTACCTTGATCATCCTTCGTCATCATCTCCACTCATGAATATGGTCAGAGATATGCATGGAGTCAGTTTGACGAAGGGAGCTCAAGAGTTCAGTAACCGTCTTGTAGCGAATAGGTAGTTGAAAGTGCGTGAGGAAATACATGGCAAGGGAGTTGAAATCATGAAAAGAAGCACGTGGTAGTTCAATATACCACTTTGCTGCAAAGCCCATAAGTGTTCGCTGGAAAACATGCAAATGTATAGAATCATCCATGAGGGATTTTGATGAACACCAGAAATGGAAAGTCATCACATGGTTATTTGGATCTTTGCCAGATTTTTCGTCAAATTTGGGAATATCAGAAGGAAATTTAGCGGGAATAACTAGCCAAACTGGTGAATGAAAGAAAGGATCATTAGTTAACCAAGATAGGTCTAGGAGATCCAGATTCGCAAGGAAAGGTAGTTGTCGGTTAATTTGTGAATGATACTGGTGTGGCATAGGAACACCAATAGGACCATAAACTGGGTTAGGTGGATAGTTGTAACCAGTAGGTCCTCCCCAGTTGAGTCGCCAATTTCTATTGAAGGTGAATCCCCTTGCAGATAAGTGGATTCCCTCTTGGCCTCTAGACTCCTAAGGCCAAGAAAGAAAATTTATTAACATGGACACTGACTTCCTTTTAGATCTAATCAAGCTAATGAATGAAAGAGAAGGAGAAAGATATGTACCTTATTAGCAATGTTTTTCCTTGCAAAGTCCTGGATGAGCTTCGATCTTGGGCTCCCTGATAGGTCCTGCAAAACAAACAGAGATACAATGAACTTCCTACTCTACTGAGATTAACTCAATCATAGATCCACCTACTATAGACAAACTCATATAGAACAAGCATAAGTTTGAAATAAACTGGTCAAGCATTGATTGTATTAATGAGAACAAGTAAAATCGCTTACAATCCTTTGAATGAAGGTGTCGTAGCCTCTTCTAGTTCTCCTTGTCTAACCCCTTTGCTCAATCAATCTCCACTTATTGCTTTGATGACATCTCACTCATGAGATCATAAGTTTGATGTAATTCTTAATTGTCATTGTACCTTTCACCATGAGAAGGCCTCCTTATATAACCTTGGAGAGGTCCAACCACTTGAGAGATATTTGGGATAAGTTGAGGATTCCTCTCTTTCAGTTGAGGATCTCCCCTAAGATCATGCCTTGACCATCTATTTGAATCCAACTACATTAAGGAATTAAGGAATTATTCCCTTATTTGCCTCATCAAACCTAGAATTTTCCAAAACAAGGGTAGCGCTCCCCCAAAAGGGTGCACAGGGTGCTCAAGCACTCCCCCAAAGAGGCTCAAGGAGTGCCAACACTCCTTAACAGTGGGTAGGGGAGCGCTCCTATCCAAAATCCACTTTTTGTGGTTTTCTCAATGTCAAAAGGCTTGTACTTCCTGTCAAGTGATTTCTCTTCTTCCAAACTAACCTTTGAGGTGTCTTAAGTGTCTTTATGATGTTGTTAGAGGCATGATATATGCAATATGGAAGTATAGTGCTTGTGTCTTTATGATGTTGCAACACTTATGGTCAAGATGTGACACTCGCGGACAAGATGCGACACTTACAACACTCGTAATGACAACACTTACGACACTATCAGAGTGAGTAATTTTGAGGTGTAACATACCATCAGATAAAAATTGCACAGGAGGATAGCCACAAAACCACATTTGTGATAGAATGGGCTAGTTATGAGTACACAGTGATGCCATTTGGATTGAAGAATGCCACTGCAGTATTTTCTAGAATGGTAGTGGAATCATTCAAGGAGTTCATCCATAAATTTTTGCAAGTTTATCTAGATGATTGGATGGTGTTCAGTTTACTACAAGACCATATAGAATTACTCTGGCTTATGTTATATCGATGCAGATAATGCCATATTTCGTTGAACTTGAAGAAATGTATCTTCTTGGAACCATTTGGAATTCTACTAGGACATGTAGTATGTAATAAAGGGCTATTGGTTGACCCAACCAAGATCGTAGTTATTCTGGAATTGGCATCGCCGACATTAGTCAGACATATAAGAGCAACTTTGGGCCACACAGGCTATTACAGGAATTTTATCAAAGGATATGCATAGATTACAGTACCCATGGAGAAGTTATTGAAGAAGGAAACCAAGTTCCAACGGAATGAGGAATGCCAGAAGGGGTTGGACATGCTAAAACAAAGATTGGTCACCGCACCCATTTTAATATTTCTAGAATGGAACAAGGAGTTCCATGTCCATGTTGATGTATCATCCATTGCATTGGGAACAATACTCTCACAACCTAGAGAAGGTGGCATCGACCATCCGATTGTGTTTTCAAGTAGGAAGCTATCTCTATCAGAAAGAAATTATACCACTACAGAACGAGAAGGCCTGGCCATGGTCTATGCGCTCTAGAAGTTCAGACATTACTTACTTGGGTATCATTTCAAAATGTATCTAGATCATTATACATTAAAGTACGTATTCAATAATCCTATATTAGGAGGAAGAATCTGCAGATGGATGTTACTATTTTAGGAATATGACTTTGAGGTCATAATAAAACCAGGGAAATTGAATGGAGGACCTAATCATCTCTTACACATACAAACAGGAGAGGATGCAGGTAATTTAGATGATAGTTCCTAGATGCACAGTTATTTACAGTAAGAATGGTGGATGATCACTTCATGGACATTGTGGGGTTTCTAAATACAAGTGCAACACCCTCCGAAATGACAATTGTGTAGAAGAAACAATTGGTAGTGAACGCAACAAAATATTAGTTGATTGCAGGGAACTTGTATAAGCTAGGGGCATATGGAATCTTGAGGCGATGTGTACTTGAACATGAAAGGTTGGTTGTACTGAAGGAAGTGCATGATGGGATTGTTGGAGGACATTACGCAAGAAAATCTATGGCACAAAAGATTTTATGTGTAGGGATTTTGATCCAGAGGATCAAATTGTGCTCATAAATAAAAGTGCTCGGAATTTATTCAAAATAGACATGTGCATAGGCCTCATCATTCTAAACCCAATGCAACTTGAACGGGATCAAATGGATGTCGTATAAGAAATATATCACGTTCTGTTCATTTTGCCAAACATGCAAAATTTTGTTGACTATATAGTCCATACAGTCCGTACAGTGCTGACGTGGAAGCTAACCATACAATCTATACTAATGTGGTAGTGATGCATTGGCATTTGATTGGAATTTCCCATTGGTGACACATGGTAGGTGACATGGCAGTGATGAGTTGGAAGATACGTTGACGAATCATATTTTGACATGTGTCATTTTATTGGGCTAATGGTATGGTGCCACATGGACCAGTCGTGGGATGCCACGTGGCACCCCTCCAGTGGTTGGTTGTGGTAAAAATTTTGTGAATCCATAGGAGTCAAACCCGCGACCTTCGAGCGGGGGGAAAGAGCTTTGGCAGGGTCGAGATACCAGCCCACTCATAGTAGTTCTTAACTGTTATAGTTTGAATATAGTATTTGAATTGCAATGTGTGTTCGTTTGATGGAGTAAAGGGTTGGGGCCTTGTAATATCCCTAAGGTTGAACCAAATTGTAAGGTAAATGAAAATGTACTTAAGCTGGTGAGTTGTTTGATATCATTTTTTTGTATGCACATTTCATGGCATAGTGCGCACATGTACTGCGCAGTAAAATGAGGAAGTTTGCACATTCCAAGATACCGCGCGAAGCAACATAAGTGCGTGCGATTTTGAAGCCAGGTATCCTTTTGTGTATATGCTACGTTTTATAGGCTAGTGAGCCAATTATTGTAAGCTAGGATGCTTATGTTTTGATTAGGCTGGAGAGCCTAGATGTTAAAGGCCAGTGCGCCTAATTTTGTATATGTCTCATAATTAATATAAAATACATCGTTGCGCGTACTCTGACCATGATAAAAGAGATAGGGGACTAAACTCCACTGGTTAGGGAAAGGAAGGGGCCTAAAATTTAAGGAAAAGGGGTAAGCTAGGGAGTTTAAGCCAAAAAGGAATATTATATTAATATTTCTTAAATCATAAAGTATGGATAATTATTTTATCCTAAGTTCTAAAGTTGGGGACAAGTGGGGCCAAAGTAGCTCCCAACATGACAAGTGACAAGTTGGGGACATGCATACATATTGTTGGGACTTAGTTCATTTTCCCATCTTTTTTCCATGATTCTCCCTATCATTCCTTCCAGCATAGAGTCATCTAGGCAATCATCCATGAGCATGCACACACCCATTGATCTATCCTTTGTATCTTCATGACTCTACCTGACTTGTATCTATAGCCAATTTGTGTTGATGTATCTGGTTAGCTTGGGAGATGGACTAAAGAAGCAGGTTGTCAGGCCCGTGAGGTATTGAAGAGGTAGATTGTTAGGCCTGTGAGCAATTCTCTAGGTGCAAGAATTACTGGGAATTGATTTCCCGAAGGTGCTAAACTACAACTACAGTGCTCTGAGACTTCCTATCTGGCTTGTTGTTGAAGCCTGGAAAGGAAGAGGGGCAGCCAAAGGACTCTTGAGTAGTGAAGGGGCACACTTCCTGGGTGGGATAGGCATGTGGGGAATGAGGGACTGTAAGTTGTTAGTTTGATTTTTCACCTAATACAGAGTATTTCCCGTTGTTTATGAGCCTTTAGCTTAGTTAGGAATCCCTTTAACCAGGTGGAGTTTAGTCCCAGCTCGAGGGTGACTCATGTTGGTTGTGGAGCCTGATTATCTTTCTGATTTAGAGGTATTTTACTTTCAGCCATGTTTATACTTGATGAAGTATTTACACCCCAGAAGTATGTACACTCTTCCACGCGGGGGAGTACAGAGGAGGGGTACCCCCTTTGCGGGGTCTTGGGGGGCTATCCCCCCGGATGGGGGGTTTGGGGGAAAGCGGGCCCCCAGTGGGGGTTCTATGGCAGCGTCCCCCGATGGGGGCTCGGGGGTGAAGTCCCCGAAGGAAAAATTGCCTTGTAAATGTATATTGTAATTTCATTGTAAATCTGGACCATTCATTATAAGGTTGCATATCTAATGGTAGAGATTATGTTAGGTTTTTTTTTCCCTAGAAGGCAATCCTCTTTTATGAGGGAAATGCATTGTGGCTATGGTTGATGGTGAATATTGTATTATGAGATAGGAGACTATGAGAGAAAGAAGAGGAAGTTACAGCGGGTTTGTTGTAGGTTGTATCCATTCATATGTTGGATAATAATAAAGGAAGGACCTGGTAATTTCTCTAGTGGACATAGCCCACACTCGATGAACCACGTAAATCTGTGTCTCTATTGTATTGTGTATCTTCTGTGTTTTGTTTCTGCATTTGTTTTATTTTATTGCTCCACGGTCCTTTTTTTCTAACAACTTAGTGTTGAGAGTGATGAATAGTGTGGTCTAAGGCTGGGAGATTCATGGAAGGTCTGCACGCAGTTGGTGACATTTTTACCAAGATAATTGTCAATTGTGTGATAACTTTACATGCTGGATTGTTATTTATGTACTTATTTTTATGGGTTATCATATGTGCGGTTATAATTATGTTTATTTTTATGGGTATTTCCTGTATATGCTGCATGTATATATTTATTGTCATTTCAGTGGGAATTTGTGCATTTACAGATGTATTTGTATATTTACATTTTATACATATATGTTTCTGCGAGAGTTCTATGTGTATATATTTTAATTGCATGCAGTTTGAAAAATATATGTGGCATATCTCAGTTGGATACTAGGTATGTTACAATATCTCCCACAAAGAGAATGAAAGAGTTCTCTGGCGTAGCGTGGCCCAACATGGATAGTCGGGGATGTTACAATATGGTATCAAAGCCTCAGTTTCAACACTGAGCCTGGATGGGCCGAGCAAGTTTGGTTGAAGCGAAGTGTCACAGAGGATTGATTTCAAAGTGGCCAAATTTCTAGTTACAGAGCGTCCATGGTAAAAAGTAACAACAATTGTGCGGAATTGGGAAAAAAACCCCAATTTCTATTGTTAAATTCATGGGAAAATTGAGAAATTTGGCCATGTGGTGATATATTATTGATTTGATATTTGTTCTAGAAAATTCAAACCTAGAATTGGTCGAATTTGAAGTCACAATGAAGCCATCACAGTTGGAGCAAGTTTTATAATTAAAATTATCAATTTGTGAATTGATTTGGGTAAATTCGTTCCAGAAATGTCAACCACAACGATTTGTTGTTACAGGGGTTGAATGGGTGTTATCAGGGTGAAATGGAACAAATTTAATAGTTGCAGAATGTCTATGGTAGAAATTGGCAAAAAGTTAGGAAAAATCCCCAATTTCTGCAGCGGAATTCACGAGGAATTGATGTGCATAAAGGTGAATGTGCACAGTTGGGCGCACTAAAAATGCATGAGGCATAGTGAAAAGCTTGTGATAGGTAAAATTCATCACTGCATAGAAAAATAGTGGTGTGTTGGTGTGCGCACTAAATTTTTGCACTGCACGGAAAAATAATAATCGTGCATGTGGTGTGCATAGTATTGGCACAACGTAGAGGAGTTTGGTTGTTGCGCGCACAATGTAGGTAAATGATGTCATGCAACAGTTTATTTAATGGTACGCGCAGAGTATTGGTGCACAGTGGGGGTGTACTAAAATTTGGCATGGTGCAGTGCGTAGAGTGAAATGTGCACAGAATATCAGCGCATGATACAAAAAAAAATGTGCGCAATAGGTAATAGTGCAACAACCAAAACTCTGTGTGGTGAATATTGGCGCGTGACACAAAAATAGTGCTCAGTTATTGGCGCGACAGAGAAGTGATGCACAGTGGTTATAATTTCACGAAGCATGATTTACCTTGTAATGTTGCTACGCATGGTAAATATGGGTGTACAAGTTGAAATTTGTGTGTGCAAAGTCGTTCGGAGGGAGAACAACAACAGAAAACCAGTGATTTTCTATGACGTTTTATATCATTTGAGCATCATCTTTTTACAATGTGTTTTTTAGGCCCTTAAGAGCATTTTTAGCAACCCAAAAACCATGAGAATAGAGTGTGCCAAGGCACACTTTGTCTTTTCAACTCAAATAAAGGAGCTCGGAGAGAGCTTTCTAATGGTGTAAATTGTTCGTCAAACATAGCATTTTTGAGAAAGTTACAGCACAAACAGTGAAGGGTAAATTTTAAGACCCAACTAAATTCAAAGAGCCATAACTTTCTGCTCCGGAATCAAATTGAAGCATAGGAGAAGTCAATGGAAATCTATTGAGCCATAGAAGACAGTCCCAGATCTCAATTAAATTTATGGTCATGTTAAAAATGTTTAATATGGAAAATAAGGGACCTATAGTATTCTAGACCAAAAATACAAATTGGCCTAGAACTTCAGCAGGCTATAACTAGCATCCAAGAACCCAGAAAGAGTTGAAAATTGGAAAGAGTGTCCATAATATGTATATGAAGAAACACAATTGAGATCCTATGAAAAATCCAAAGGAGTAGGGGCAAAAATGCATAATACAGTGCAGAGTAGTGCCAAGTTGAAAAATGAACAGAAAAATTAATGGGAAAATTACAAATAGCCATAACTTTCTGCTCAAGACTCAGAATTGAGCATGGGAGCAAGCGTTGGAAAGCCCTTGAACAATGGAATCTAAATATCCACCCATAAAATTGATATGGGCATTCAAGTTTCCAGGAAATCAAAAGAAATAATTTTGATATATATTATTGAACCAGAATGGTTCATATTTTCATGAAATTGTTGAAACAATTAGCCTGACAAAGTTTTGTTGGTTGCACATTTTGTAGAGTTAACAACAACTAGATCAAATCAAGATCAAAATAGAGTCCATAGGAATGGAAGAGGCATAGGGGACTTATAGTCAAGAGGATGATATTAGAGGTATGGATGTCCATTTGGGCATTGAAGGAACAAACTCCAATGGACATGGAGATGAAAGGAATGAAAACATGAATATGGCAGAGACCATTAAAAATTTACAGAAGGATGTCCAAATCCATAAAGATGATAATGAAAGGCTTATGACAGCTAAGAGGTAGCAGGATGACTTCAACATGAAGTTAATGTATAGCTTGAACCGAATAGAAAAGAAGTTGGATAAGGAGAGTGGCTCAAGTAAATCTGGAAGTCACGGGCCTCCTGATGAGAAAAAAAGAGCAATAAGTGTAAGTAGACATCATCACCATTCCTCGAGGAATTCCAATAAGAGAGAACATAGAAGCTCAAGTCCATCCCCTGTCAGGAAGCAGAAGAATTTTGGGGTGGATGAACTGCGAGGAGAAATGAACAAAATCAAACCTCCTACATTTGATGGTGAGCACAAGAAGGATGAGGATGCAGAAACATGGTTGTTGGGAATGAGAAAGTATTTTCAATTTCATAATTATTCTTCTCATGTAGAAGGTATAATTTCCATCTATCAACTCAAGGGAAAGAAATCCATGTGGTGGGATCAGCGTGTGCAAGTGCAACACATTAAAGAGAAAAGTGTTACTTGGAGGAAATTCAAGAAGTATTTTGAGAAGAAATACTTGATTAAAAGATACTATGACAAGAAAATGAAAGATTTCTTGTTGGAACAGAGGTAGACCGAGGGTTCAATGCTACAATAGCGCATCAAAAAAACCCTAAATACTGGCCCTTTCGGCAACACCTACGAAGCAGATGAAGTCTCACTCGAGGTAGAGGCAAGGGTGGTTGTAGGACTTAGGTGTCTGCGACCTTAGCTGGGACACAGATCTGTGATTGTAATACTTAAAATATCACTTAGCACCGATAGTTCATCAATATTTGACCACTATCTACTCCGCAGATAAAAAAGAGTATTACACCATTCATCCAGATTAGATGTATCTAAGCACTTATCATAGAGAGGTAGATTAGATCTAGCAGATTCAAGCACTAAGAACATACACATAATTCAGATCTAACATCCATATACATCGTTATCACAAAGCATAAACAGATCTATCTATCTATGTCAATTCACTTAGCAAGTAAAGACATAAACACATCAACACATCACACAAAGCATAGAAACACAGCATGTATGTGGTTCACCACCACCCTGGGGATACGTCCACCAACTCTTCTTCTTTATTATCTTCATTCAATATTCTTATAGGAACATAGCATCAAAATCCTACTCTGTAGAAGACAGGAGATATGCACGCACTCCGCCAGATCCTCCTTCTTCGATTTAGGGTACAACACAAAGCCTTCTTACAATTACTTCCACGTAGCTCTGCAAGTCTCACACAGTATGCACAAAGCATCTACAATCCATACTTAGCACTTAGCCCAATATCACATAGATATATATGCCTCTCCTTACATTTCCTAGACATTTATTTATACTTTACAAAATAGGCCTAAATAAGGGTAAACCCATGGGGCGACATCCCCATACCCGTTACATAATCCCAAATCAAAAAAAGGACCCAAAAATGATCTGAGATTCCGTGATCTCTACTTCATATTGTGCTCTACCTTAAAAAAGATATTGAAGTCCCAAAATAAGTCAACTTGACCAAGGATCTCCCAAAACTTGGTCAAGGGCCAACATGCCCCCAACACTCACCTGTGACTCGTCCCAAGTCACTCTGGTCTAGGTAGTTCTTCTTCAAAAGCCTCAAGCATGGCTTGATCTGCTTCGACTTGTTTTTGTGCCATAGCCTCTTGTTCAATGAACTTTTGGATGACTGCGTCATTGACAGGTCCCTCTAGGCATTGTTCAGCTGCAATGACAACCTGCTTGAGTTCTGCTCCTTGGCCTTTGACCTCTGTGAATAATTGGTAAGCCTTATCTTGTATAGGTTGGAGCCTTTGAGTTACTTCCATAACTCTACTCTGGATAGTGTGGATTTTCTATTGGGCGGTGTGTTTCTCTTGAGATCACTTCATTCTTTCCACAACTGATAGGGGCTTCAACTGCGCCTGTATTGTCTCTGCTTGCTACTTTGCTTCCTGGAGTTGTGAATCTAGTGCCTGCAATTCTGGATTTTCATTGAGTTGCTCATATGTCTGGGCACTGTGATTACTCAGTTGCTTGCATTCCATGGCAAGGGCCTTTATCCTTTCAACTATGCTCTGGGTGTTTGCTTCTCTTTGATTCCTTACATCCTGCAGAGTCTCGGGCACTGTGCATAGCTCTAATTCTACTATGCGTTGATGTAGTTGTTGGATAGCTTCTACGAGATGCTCTACTTGTTGCATGACTCGGTCCTCTATATTTATTTCTAAGACTGTCACAAAGAGAATTTCTTTGCTAACCACTTCTTTCATTTCGTGTTTCTCCGTGAGTAACTGTTCTTTTCCTTGTTGCATCTTTGCTTTTTCTTCATTGAACTTCTCTTGGAGAGCAATCTTTTCATGTTCTGCAATATTGTGTTGTTCTACGAGTACGCCTTGCAGTTGCTTCAAGGCTTGGGTGGCTTTTTCTTTTTCTTCTTGTGCTCGTGGAAGGCGAGCTTCAACTGTATCAGCTAGTCAGTGGAGTTGGGCTGGATCATCTCCCAACTCTAGTTCTCTCAATGGTAGGGGTGCACTGGAGACTGCGTGGTTGGACAGAAGGGCCTATTGTACCCCTCGCAGTTCGACTCCAATTATATCATACATTTCTTCCTACTTGGATTCTTGTTTCTTTGCTATTTCCAGTGAAGTGTCATTCAGGGATGCTATGATGAACTCAAAATCATCGGAGGTGTGGACAATATGCATATTGGTCATGGTGGCTTTTGATTTCTTTTGGGAAGAAGGTTTTAGGGGGGAGAAACCTTCCTCTTCTTCAAGGGGTCAACCTCGTCTCTGGGCGATGTTACTTCACCTGGCTTCTATTTAATTTCTACTTCATAATTGCCCCCTCGGTCAGGTGACACTGAAGTAGTCTTTCCTGAGGTACTGCTTAAATTTTGGACCTCCTCAATCTTCTTGGGTGTATTTTGTTCTTTATGAGTGTCCTTTGGGATGTCAAGATTAGATATCTCTACAGAGTTGGTGGGGATAAGGAGGTCAACAAACCATTCCTTAGTGATCTCCTCAAGGTATTCTTCTGTAAGTTTATAATATGACTGGAGCTGCTCTTTATGTTCATCTACTCGCAATGTAATGTAGATGAAGTGTCGATCTGCGTTGAACTTCATTCAGGGGTCAGAACCTCTGTAAGGTGTTTGGATTCATGCGAGGCTCAACTTCGATGGCTCTCTTTAGCTGGAGGTAATATGTATGAAACATATCATTCGACTACCACTATTTGTTCATATCACTTGAATACCAAAGGGTAGCGAACTTCACAACAAGCAGTTTGAATGACTCTATGTCTGGGAAGGTCACACCTTCTGGCATCTCCTAGACAACAAATGAAATGAGGATCAAGAGCCAGCTGAAATGAAATTCATAACCCTGATCTTATGCTTCTCAGCAGTCTAGTTCCAATTGGTTAACTAGGTACTTCACCCAGTTCATCTGTAGGCCTTCCGCGCACTTCCCTGCAAGGTCAACAACAAAGCAGGTGACCTGCATAGGTCAGTTATTCCATACTAACTTTCCATCTATCAGTTTGCATGCTAGGCACACTGCGCCACTCTCGATGGAAGTTACCTTGTATCCTCTTGTTCCCTTCTCAACATCACCATATGTATCCTTGATCTTCTGTGTCAACGCGCGATCTACGGCTTTTCCTGGATAAAACTCCTGCGGGTCAGGTCGTTGCATACTTAGTCCTGGGATCCTATGGATCAGAGTTGGTTCAACTATAATACTGTGGTCTAGCCATAAGTATCCTCCATGGTAACATGAAAATAACAACTTGACACGTGCTTTGAATTCCTGGTGTCTTCAAAGTGTGGGATCTTCATGACATTCAACAGGGTGGACTGCGTGAGGTTCATCGTCCACGACTAGGGAATTATCTTTGAATTCTTCCCCTTCATTCTGGTTAGGTACTTGTACGGGGTGAGCATACCATATATATTGTGATATGCAAGCAACAAAACCATTTGTTGGCACAGGGGCAGACCCAGGGTTCAACGCTACAACAACACACCAACAAAACCCTAACTACCGGCCCTTTCGACAACACTTGTGAAGTAGACAAATTTTCACCCGAGGTAGAGGTAGGGGTGGTTGTAGGACTTAGGTGTCTACAACCTTAGCTGGGACACATATATGTGATTTTTATACTTAACAGAGCACTTAGCACCGATAGTTCATCAATATTTGACCATTATCTACTCTGTAGATAAAACAGAGAATTGCACCATTCATCCAGATCTGATGTATCTAAGCACTTATCATAGAGAGCTAGATTAGATATAGCAGATTCAAGCACTAAGCACATTCACATAGTTCAAATCTACCATTCATATACATCATTAGCACAAATCATAAACATATCTATCTATCTATATCAAAGCACTTAGCAAGTAAAGACATAAACACATCAACACATCGCACAAATCATAGAAACACAACATGTACGTGGTTCACCCCCACCATGGGGCTACATCCACCAACTCTTATTCTCTATTATTGTCGATCAAGCTTCTTACAAGCACATAGCATAAAAATCCTACTCCGCAGAAGATAGGAGATCTGTGTGCACTCCCCCAGATCCTCCTTCTTCGAGTTAGGGTACAACACCAACCCTTCTTACAATTACTTGCACGTAGCTTTGCAAGTCTCACACAATATCCACAAAGCATATACAATCCATACTTATCACTTAGCCCAATATCACATAGATATATATTCCTCTCCTTACATTGCCTAGACATTTATTTATACTTTACAAAATAGGCCTAAATAGGGGTAAACCCATGGGCTGACATCCCCATACCCATTACATAATCTCAAATCCCAAAAAGGACCCAAAAAGGGGTTGAGATCCCACGATCTCTGCTTCGTATTGCACTCCACCTTCAATAGGCTGTGGAAGTCCCAAAATAGGTCAACTTGACCAAGGATCTCCCAAAACTTGATCAAGGGCCAACATTTCTTTGAACTCAAGCTTGGGAGTATGAAAATAGATGAATATGAGAGAAGGTTTTTAGAACTACTGAAGTATGTCTCTTTCATCAAGGATGAGACAGTTAAGATTCAAAGGTATTTGAGTGGATTTCCATCATTCATCAGTGACAAAATACAGTATGATGATCCCAAGACATTGGAGGAGACCATAATGCGAGCTAAATGCCTTTATGGTCAACAAAAATCAAGGCCAACTTTCCAAAAAGCTTGGGAAGACAAAAAGAAATGCAAGGTGGATCAGAGAAAGGAGGGATCTAAGCCACCATTTTTCAGAAATAATCCATAGGGACAAAAAAATTCTAGAGAACCCATACCGATTGAGACAGGGGGTCAAAGGCCAAGGTAGCCACCTATTCAATGTTGGGGTTGTAAAGGAGATCATATGTACATAGATTTTCCTCATAGAGGTGAAAAAGTGAGAACTGTTCATAATGTAAAACAAGCTGAAACAATGGAGGACATAGGTAGAAATGTACCAAGGATCTATCCAGCCCTGGACAACAAGCAAGCAGAGTATCAGTCACATATGATTGAAGTGGAAGGTATGATCAACAACCAAACCATTGTTATTTTAATTGATTCAGGAGCTAGTCATATTTATATAGATCCTAAGATGGTGGAAAGTTGCATTTTCCAAGAAGAAAGCATGGAAAATCTTGGTTGGTGCAGCTATCTACTGGAGCCAAAAGAAAAGTTAATGAGATGTTTAAGTCGTGTCTTATGGACATGAATGGACTAAACATGAGGGAAGATTTGAACATCTTGCATTTAGGTTCCTATGATTGTCTAATTGGGATGGATTGGTTGGACCAACATCATGCTATCCTAGACTATCATAACAAGGCATTTACTTTCTTGGATGAGGAAGGGAACCTAAGGAGAGTGCAGGGAATTCCCAGGGTAGTACCCATCAGAGCAATTTCAGCATTGCAGCTGAAGAAATGTTACAGAAAGGGGTGTCAAATATTTGTAGCTCATATGGAAGAGACACCTAAAGATAAGGTGCCAAATTTGGAAGATTATGCAGTCCTAAAAGAGTTTGAAGATGTGTTCAGGGAGGTACCAGGACTACCCCCAAAGAGAGATATTGATTTCTCTATAAATGTAATGCCTGGAGAAGCTCTAGTTTCAAAGACTCCTTACAGAATGAGTACACCAGAGTTGAAGGAGTTACAAATGCATCTTGAAGAACTTCTGAAGAAGGGGTATATATTCCCAAGTGTGTCACCTTGAGGTGCCGCAGTCTTGTTCATGAAGAAGAAATATGGGACATTAATATTGTGCATTGATTTTAGATAGTTGAATAAAGTGACTGTTAAGAACAAGTATCCTCTGCCAAGGATTGATGATCTTTTTGATCAATTGAACAATGCAAAGATATTTTAAAAGATAGATCTCTAGTCAGGATACCATCAGGTAAGGATTAAAGAGGAAGATATCAGCAAGACCACCTTCAGGACAAGGTATGGTCATTATGAGTTCATAGTGGTTCCATTTGGGTTGTCAAATGCACCAGTTGTTTTCATGTGCTTAATGAATGGTGTTTTCCGAGAATATTTAGACAAGTTTGTCATTTTATTTTTGGATGACATTCTTATATATTCTAAGTCAGAGAAAGAGCATAAGCATCATTTGAGGATGGTGTTTCAAGTATTAAGGGAGCATCAGTTGTATGCCAAATTGAGCAAGTGCTCATTTTATCATAAGCAAATTCATTATTTTGGGCATATCATTTCAAAGGATGGGATAACAGTGGATCCTGAGAAGATAGAAGCCATTAGAGAATGGTCAATGTCAAAGAATGTGACAGAGGTCAGATCATTCATGGGCCTTGCAGGCTACTATAGGATATTTATTGAAGGATTCTCAAAGATTGCACACCCAATCACTTCCTTACAAAGGAAGGGTGTGAATTTTCAGTGGACATTGGATTGTGAAAAGAGTTTCCAACACTTGAAACAATTATTAACAAGTGCTCCAATACTAAGGATTGCATACCCAAATGAAGACTTCATTGTATGCACAGATGCATGTAAAGAGGGACTTGGTGGAGTCCTTAGTCAAAATGGGTTTGTTATTTGTTATGAATCAAGGAAGTTGAAGAAGCATGAAAGACACTATGCCACTCATGATTTGGAGTTGGCAGCCATAGTGCATGCCTTGAAGAAACGGAGACACTACCTCATGGGGAAAAGGTTTGAGCTAAGAACATACCATAATGGTATGAAATATTTAGTTGATCAGCCAACTCTAAATGTTAGGCAACACAGATGGTTAGAATTTCTAAGTGAATATGACTTCGATATAAAGCATATCAAGGGAAAAGAGAACAAAATGGTTGATGCACTCAACAGAAGAGTGCATGAATTGCATGCTACATCCATTAGCATGTACCAATCGGATTTGAAAGACAGAATTATAGAGGCTGCCAAATCAGATTTGCAATACAAGGAATTAGTGGAAAAATTACAAGAAGGTATTTTGCAACAAAAAATTGAATATTACAAGCTAGATAATGTTGAAATTCTCATGTGCAGGGGAAGAATTTATTTGCCAAATTCCTAGGAATTGAAAAATATGATATTGAGAGAAATGCATAATGTGCCTTATGTTGGGCACTCAGGATATCCGAAAACAATTGAAGTTGTCAAGAGCCAATATTATTGGCCAGGCATGAAGAAAGAGGTTGTTGATTTTATTTCCAGATGTTTGGAATGTCAAAAGGTAAAGGATGAGCATAGACACTCAGCTGGTTTGCTACAACCATTACCCATTCATAAGTGGAAATGGGAAGTTGTAACAATGGATTTCATCACCAAACTTCTGAGAACAAACATGAAACATGATTCTATCATGGTAGTGGTGGATAAGCTTACTAAAGATTCCCATTTTATTCCAGTTAATCTCACTCACAAGGCAGACAACATTGTTGATGTTTATATTAGGGAAATTGTTCGATTACATGGCATACCCAAGACAATTGTGTATGACAGAGATCCAAAATTTACCTCAAAATTTTGAAAAGGATTATTTAATGGATTTGGAACCAATTTAAATTTTAGTACAGTTTATCATCCAGAATCAGATGGACAAACAGAGAGGGTGAATCAATTGATTAAGGATATGTTGAGGATGTATGTGATGGATAAACCATCAAAATGGGAAGACTACCTACACTTGGTAGAGTTTGCTTATAACAGTGGGTACCAAGCATCTCTAAAGATGAGCCCATTTGAGGCACTTTATGGTAGAAAGTGCAACACACCAGTAAGTTGGGATAACCCAGCAGCCAGAGCAGTGGTTGGGCCAGATTTGTTCAGGGAAATGGAGGAGCAAATAATAAAATTAAAAAAAAAATTAAAGGCTGCCCAAGACAAAAAGAAAAGATATGTTGATAAGGGAAGAACTCACAAGGAATTTAAAGTGGGTAACCATGTATTCTTAAAAGTGAATGCCAACAAAAGTTCCCTAAAGTTGGGAAACTGTTCAAAGTTGGCAGCTCGCTATTGTGGGCCATTTGAAATCCTAGAGAGGATTGGTCTAGTTGCTTATATGATTACATTGTCTGCATCTATGTCTGTTCATAATGTATTCCATGTATAATTTCTCAAGAAATATATACCTGATGCTAATCATGTTATTGATTGGAATGTGATCTAGGTGGAGCAAGAAGGTTCTTTCCAAGTGCATCTGGTGTGCATTCTGGACCAGAAAATCAAACAGCTCTGGAATCGAGCCATAGGGCTTGTAAAGGTCCAATGGACCTAGTATGGTCCTAAGGATGCTACTTGGGAGCATGAGGATGCTATGCGGGTAAAATACCCAAATCATTTTGAAGATTTTTGAAAATTTTGTTGTATGAATGCACATGATGCACCGAGGACAGTGCATAAAAAAGGGGAGGGGATTGCAATATCCCTAAGGCCGAACCCAATTTTAATGTAAATGAAAATGTACTTAAGCTGGTGAGCTATTTGATATCATTTTTTTGTATGCACATTTCATGGAATAGTGTGCGCATGTACTGCGCAGTAAAATGAGGAAGTTTTCACATTCAAGAATGTCGCGCACAACAACATAAGTGCGTGTGATTTTGAGGCCAGGTAGACTTTTGTGTATATTCTATGTTTTATAAGCTGGTGATCTAGTTATTGTAAGCTAGGATGCTTATGTTTTGATTAGGCAGAAGAGCCTAGATGTTAAAGGCCAGTGCGACTATTTTTGTATATGTCTCATAATTAAAATAAAATACATTGTTGCGTGCAGACCGACCATGATAAAAGAGATGGGGGAATAAAATCCACTGGTTAGGGAAAGGGAGGGGCCTAAAAGTTAAGGAAAAGGGGTAAGCTAGGGATCTTAAGCCAAAAAGGAATATTGTATTAATATTTCTTAAATCCTAAAGTATGGATAATTATTTTATCCTAAGTTCTAAAGTTGGGGACAAGTGGGGCCAAAGTAGCTCCCAACATGACAAGTGTTAAGTTGGGGACATGCATACATATTGTTGGGACTTAGTTCATTTTCCCATATTTTTTCCATGATTCTCCCCATCATTCCTTCGAATATGGATTCATCCAGTCAATCATCCATGAGCATGCACACACCCATTGAGATATCCTTCGTATCTTCATGATAGTACCTAACTTGTATCCATAGCCATTTTTTGTTGATGTATCTGGTTAGCTTGGGAGATGGACTAAAGAAGCGGGTTGTCAGGCCCATGGGATATTGAAGAGGCAATTTGTCAGGCCCGTGAGAAATTCTCTGGTTGAGATAATTGTTGGGAATTGATTTCTCGAAGGTGCTAAACTGCAACTACAGTTCTCCGAGACTTCATGTCCGGCCTGTAGCTGAAGCCTGGAAAGGAAGTGAGGCAGCCGAAGGACTATTGAGAAGAGAAGGGGCACACTTCCTGGGTGGGACATGCATGTGGGGAATGAGGGACTGTAGGTTACTAGTTTGAATTGGCACTTGAGACAAAGTCTTTCCTGTTGTGTATGAGCCTTTAGCCTGGTTAGGAATCCCTTTAACCGGGTGGAGTTTAGTCCCAGCTCGGGGGTGACTCACTGTTGAGAGTGATGAGCAGTTTGGTTTAAGGTTGTGAGGCTTGTGGAAGGTCTTCATGCAATTGGTGACATTCTTACCAAGATAAGTGCCAATTGTGTGATAAATTTACATGTTGCATTGTTATTTACGTGCTTATTTTTATGGGTTATCATATGTGTGGTTATAACTGTGTTCATTTTTAGGGGTATTTCCTATATATGATGCATGTATATATTTACTGTCATTTCAGTGTGAATCCATGCATTTATAGATTTATTTATCTATTTACGTTTTATATATACGTTTCTGCAAGAGTTTTGTGTGTATATATTTTAATTGCATGCAATTCGAAAAATTTATGTGACATATCTCAATTGGATACTAGGTATGTTACAATATTTTTGACAGAGAGAACGAAAGAGTTCTTTGGCATAGCGTGGCCCGTCATGGATGGTCAGGGATGTTACAGGCTTAGCCCCAACCCCCAGTGCATAGCACCATACAACCATACAATGTAACCATGACTGTTGGAGTGGTTAGCTCGTAGCCCCGATCCATTGTTTAGCCCCAGCGCAATACATGGCATATGACTTGTTACATATGCCCAATGAATAAAATCATGTTGGGAGCAGGAATTTCTTGCTTGGTTTTTGTTTGGCGCGCGGAACACTCTAGTTTAGCCCTGG
>JZKD02S2103540.1:1192327-1209693 GCA_000966675.3 Picea glauca | reverse complement strand
AAGTTACGACCCCGGGAAGTTGATGTACTAACTTACCCAAACAGGGCCCACATGACTTTTGGCACTTCATCTCCTAGGGTTAGGTTTTTGGATGTCTAGGGTTTTTGGAATTCCTTTTTGTTTTAAAAAAGCCTTTAAAGCCTTATTTTAATCATCTTCTTGCGAATGCGAGTAGCCGTCACATCTCT
The DNA here is from genome assembly GCA_000966675.3 of Picea glauca. Lineage (NCBI taxonomy): Eukaryota > Viridiplantae > Streptophyta > Pinopsida > Pinales > Pinaceae > Picea > Picea glauca. Next base: position 1,209,505 of record JZKD02S2103540.1, on the reverse strand, counting down.
TCTCAGAGATAAGCTGCCACCATTCTATCGAGTCTTTAACTCTGTATTTTATAGTCTCTGTACATTTATTTCATTAATAGAAATCATGTATTACTGTATATCTGTGTTTATGGTTGCATCTCTGATATATTTCTGTTATATTATTGAATATCTATGATATATCTATGCATTTCTTTATTATATCTCTAATCTCATTTCATGTCGAAAATAATCCAGATCACAGAGTATATACAACACCCAGGTAAGTTTCACATGCATTGGTTAGGTCCCTATGTGATACAACAGATAATTGAGATAGGTGTTGCATATTTGGGAACCTTGGATGCACAAGTCTTGGAAGGAATGGTAAACGAAAGTCGGCTAAAACTCTATAGAGATAGTCAATCTTCGACGTTGTAATCTAGGTTGCACCAAAACCACTTTATTACAGTAAGTATACCATAGTAGCAAGAAAAGAGAGAAAAACACAATAAAAAGTAGAAAAATAAAGAAAAACAATAAAAAGGTAGTGATAGGAGAAAGAAAAAGAGTGAGGAAAATCCCAAGGTATCTTTTGGGCACAGGATGATTTTGAGGAAAAGTTCAGTATTGGAAAGTAAGGCTTAATTTGGAAAAAGACAGCTCGAAGGAAAAGCAACATGTGTAAGGAAAAGTTGCATCCAAAGGAGGAAAGGATGAAAGGCGTGGAGGTAGTAAGACCTAACCATGTTAGGGTTAGGGTTTTGGAATGTAATGACTAATAAGACTGTAAAATAGTATAAATAAGCACCTAGGAGGTCTAGGTTGGGGGTTTTGTGTGGTTTTTGTTGGTTGGAAGTGGGTTCCAAGTTAATTATGAAGTGTAAGAAACTGTTGTGATACCTTTTTGTAAGTTGTTGAGTTGTATAAGAGTCAAGTAGTTACATATTGAGGGTTATATCACAGGCTGACTAGCCTGGTGTGATCTAGTCTTCCTCATAGAGGTTGTGGAACCTTTCCTCATGATAGTATGATCAAAATTGTAGTGCGTGCAACCCCATTTATTGCAGAAAACATAATAAAGACCCTAAGAAGACATATCTTTGTGGACATAGCCTAGGAGGGGGTCAACCAAAGTAAAACCTGTGTATTGTGTGATGATTGAATGTGTGTTTACTTTCTATTAATGGTTGATCATATTTAATTCGTGTTAATGATTGATTTATACATATGTGGTTAGCTAGATCTACTAGAATCCATGCATAGGGTTAACAAATGAATGGATCTTAGAATAATAGATTTATTAATCAGTGTAAGGTATGAAGAAGATCAAGTATACTCCTAGATCCCCACTCTTTCCCAGACTACAAGCACTTGAGCTTTGCAGTCACACATAGAACTATCTCGAGTGAGACTGTGCAGTACATTTTGTGTGTTGTGTTTCCTTCTAGTTTACCAGGAAACATGTTCGAATCTGAAACTGGGTCATCCCAAGAAGTAGAAAGAAAGAGTAATAGCCAAAAAATGGTTATGTTTCTGGTTGGAACTGCATGGGATTGAGTGGATGAGATCCATGAAAGATTCGCAAGAATGAAGGTATAACAAGGAATGTTCAAACCATGGAATCCAACAAAGGTGGAGATCGAAATATGGTCAAAAACAAAGGAGCTTGAATTTGTGTAGAAGGACAATAGAAACCCTAATATAACTCCGCACAAATATATGGACAAGTACGTATTTAGCGACTTACATGAGGTATTTTTCTGTGATTTCCCACATGTGTTGCAGGAGTAGCTATTGAGGTTAAAAGACAACCACCCTACAAATCAAATCAGAAAGCTTGAGTGGAATCCTGTGGAGATCGCACAATTACAACAAGTTAACAACAAATTCATGTATGCAGTAGATTTATGGTTAGACAATACTGTTGCGGGGTTTATCACAGAATTTGCAGTAGATACTATGAAGTATTACAACACAGTAGAGCAGGATTTTCTAAAAGGACCTAGAGGTAGGTATATCATATTATTTTATTCTTCAATCAATATTTTACTGTATAACAATGGTGTGATGACCATGGAATCAAGCAGCTAAACTTCCCTGCATGCATGTGGGAAGGGGGGAAGCACTGACAAGAGGTGGAGAAATGGAGGAAGAGATGGATAAGGGAAATAAGGAGGAGGCCATGGATCCAATAATGATGGAGGAAGATCACATAAATCATATCATGGAAACAACTGGAAAGACAGGCAATGGAGTACCCTACCAATATAAGATGAATAATAAGAAGAGATCCATAGCTGATAGAGAGGGCTTTGAAAGTGTTGAGGAAGAGGTAGAGGATATCCAAGATGTGGAGAAGATTGAGGAAATATTGCACACAATATACAAAAGGAAGACAGGCGATCCAAGAGCAGGAACAAAAGGAAAAACTCCCATCCATGTTAGTGGTAGTGTGGAACCCACAACCCCATGTGTGACTAGTACTTCAGAAAGAACACCACCGTTTAGACAACCAAATTTTAGTGGAAAAAAGATAGCATGAAGTACATACAAACAAGTAGAAACAACTATAGGATCTAGTTCAAGAAGTAGTAGTCAAATATATACACCACGCATAGGTAGTAGTTCATCACAGTTCAATATGGAAGGACATGATCCCACCATTAGGTTACCATAATTTTAGGGAGAGGCATATGAGTTCCCTAAAAATAATTTATTCATCTACGAGAATATCTGGGAAGCAAAGCAAATCACATATGAGGATACAAAACTTGCACATTTAGCTATCACGCTAATAGACTGCGCACTGGATTGGTACATGAGCCTGGATGTAAATAGTCCACTAGGAACAACAAGGATGATTGCATGTGTCAATAAGCTACTGATCAATGAATTTTAGAAGCCTAGTTCAGAAGATCAGTACATGAATGAGATGATTGAAATCAGGCAGAAACCAGGTGAGTTTGTTTGGGAGATTGATCAGACGTTCAAATGGTTAAAGGGTAAGTTGAAGTATGTCATGACTGACATGCAGCATAGACATATATTGGCTTTAAGGGCTGACCCAAGTTCTAACTACAGGATTACCAACAACCCTTCGACCATTGACCCTTCTGGATACCAGAAGGAAACATAGTGCACATAGTGCATTGTGGAGTCTCACCCGAGATGGATTCAATGGGTGGCCATAGGAATCAGTTTTCTACAACCATGGGATGGGATGTGCTTCTCTCTCATGGGAACTATATCTACTCAGTTGCTAGCCCTCGAATACCCATTTATTATGCTAACCATAGTTGGATCTTAATTCGGACCAATGATACAACTCTTCCAACAAAACTTCATTAACCATTATAACAACATATACACAATGACATATGTTCATTTACTGCAACATAAGATTCAAATATGAATACTAACTATGAAATTCATCCATTTAGTGTTTTTCTATGGATTTCATCAGTTTATCCCTAGTGCGCAATATTATATCCTTTATCATTTTAACATGTTCATCATAAACCTCATTAACAAAACATAACCACAAGTACTGCAAACATTCACACATAACCCAAATATATTGTGGTTCACCCCCTCTTGGGGATACGTCTACAAAGATGAGTCACATTGGTTCTTAATTAATCTTCCTGAAAAACCCAGTGTCATGCACTTTACATTTCTCCCTCTATTACAATCAATCTCCATAGATCGAGATAGTCTTCAGAAAACTGAGAAATTCTAACCAACCAACCAACCAAAAAACACACACTTTTTAGCCCTAATACATTCTACTTATACCAAAAATGGGACAAATAATTTACAAAAACCCTAACCCTAAGTGGATTAGGTTTTCCCACTTTCCAACTGACTCCATATTCGTTGGTCCATGATCCAATCGTTCTCCAAGTCGGCATTGATTTTCCTATGTTTGTGGCGCTGCTTTTCCTCTGTTTCTGACATGCTCCCCATTTTTCGGCGTTGCCTTGATTCCTTCAAAAATTCCTTGATTTTCTCCAAAAATTGGCCTATGCCAACATGCCCCCAATACTGACATCCTTACTCGTCCCGAGTCACTTACTGACTACTGCACCTTTCACTACATGTGTCAGTGCTTCATAACTCTTTGTTTCTTGCTGGCATTGACCCTAAGCTTGGTTTCTCTTTTCCACCATGGCCTCTACCATCTGTGCGGTGACTGGAGGTTTCAATATTTAATCCCCCTCTAGGCCTATATGTTCCACTTTTTATTTGGCTGTATCAATCTCCATGACCAACTATTCATCCTTTTCCTACAGAGGCTCCAACTGAGCTTGCCTTGCAATCTTCTATACCTACACTTCCTTTTCTTCTGAATGTGGACTCTTCATTTCTATAGTTGTCTTAATTTTTTCAGGAAATGACATCGTCTTATGTCTTTGTTTCAAATATTCCTTTGCTACGTGGACCCTATCCTCCTTTTCTTGCATCTCCTGCAAGCTTCAATATTCTTGTAATTGTGTCCACAGTCGGCCACTTTTCTCCAACAACTCTGTCATCTTTTGTATAGTCTGTGCTATATTCTCCGCAAATTTTGTTGTGTCTTGGTCTCGCTATGCAGTTACTTCTAGAGGAGTAGTGGGTACTATGTGCTCCTCCATATCATTTATTTGGTTCTTATACTTCTTCAAATCCTGAGCTATTTTATTCATCTTTTCTTATGATGATACTTCCTTTGATCCTGCACTATCCAGGATGGTTTGAAATAGTGTGCCAATGTGTTTCTCCATCTCTTCTATATTTTGTTGTGCTAACTTCTTCTCCTTCCTTCCTGGCTAATTGTTTCTTTCAATGCTATGTTTTCCTCCTGTGATGTTTGTAAATTTGTCGCATCTGACCTTTCCCTCGACTGTATTTCCTGTGCGACAATGATCGCAATTTGTATAGCACCTTGGTCAGGATATTGGGCAATGCCAAGTCCAATGTATCTATCTCCTTTAGAGGCTTCTGTGTCACCTCCTCGTCAATGTACAACATATTAGGTGTTATCATGAACTTTTTTCTCCCTTCCGCTATGATCTGCATTGTTTCCCCTACTGGCATTCCTTCCATAGTATTTACTGGTGTGTCTTCCAGTCGTTGCTCTACCCTAATATTTAATTGTTCCAGTGCAGTTTTTACCTCCTGCACCTACTAAATAATTGAAGCCATATGCTTCTCGTCATTCTCCCAAGCCTCTGATGGTCAATCTTAAATGGTTTTAGCTACTAATTCGACATCATTTGTTGTCAGTGATGTGTGATATGGTGTCCTATGGTCCTTAACTTTCTTCCTTGGGCCACTTTCTTTCTCTCATGTTCTCTTCTTTTGGGCATCAATTGGCTCATATGTCTCTGGCATGTCTGTATCCATCCCTATCTCTCGTCGAAGTTCTTCTTCCATAGGTATATCTTGTGTCTCTATCCCCACTTCTACTGCACACACTTGTTCTCTTATATATCTCGGTGTCTTCCCTGTACGCGGTGGATCCTATGTGGAACCACCCTGTGATTTCTTCTATGTCCTTCATTTATTTTGAGGTGGGTTGATTCCCCCCACTTGGTCTTGTGTTGTATTCTTCTTTTTTCTCACACCATTTATGCATGTTTGTTGCACAGGGACTATTTTGTCCTATGTTTGAGTCTGTATTATTATCACTGTCCTTGGACTTACTGGAACCTTCCATTCATTAGGGAAATCCTGTAACTATATTTGGATATCTTATGTCATCACGCAGTAGCTCAATAGTAACCAGTTCTTCGTTGGATGTCTCTTCACCTGCAACCACATATTATGGCACGTGGCTTGAAAATTATCAATCTGTCCAAACTCTTGGACTATCTCAGGTGAAACCCTCCATGTGTTGGCTAAGTGATCCTGAATATCTGAATGGTATAGCGCAAATGTATCATTGTTCACCTTCTTCTTCTTCGGGTATGTTGTGCTCCTTAAGGAAGTGTATCGGGTTGCGCCACACTTTCCTACTCTCTGAAGAAACATAGTATACACTGGTTCTTTCCAACCTACAAATGAAATGAGGATGAGTAGCCGTGAGAAGTAGAACTTAGAGCCCCATTCTTTTGTATCCTTATAGTCTTCTAGGAAGCAATTGAGAAAATAAGGGGCCCAACTCATCAAGATCCCCTTCATGCACTGTGCTGCAGCTGCTACCAACCCTACTAGTACTTCTTCCTTCCTGCATTTCTACAATAACTTACACCCTAACAATCTTGTGGCAAATATTTTCATCAAATCATTTATGTCGTTGATGTTGATCCCCCTATTCTCTCTATATGTGCCATATTTTTCCTTAATTTCATCAAAAATGTCCTTTGACTTAGTCTTGTCATCCAGATACTATTATAACTTCTCCCCATCTGTGGGTAGCCCAGTAATTACTTCTATTAAGTACACATTAATAGGCATTGGCCTATCCATCCATAAGATATCTCCATGCACCCTTTATTGGAGCTATTTCACACATCCATTGATTTACTTACCGCACCCAAAGTGCGGTATATCTAATAAGTTCATAATTCATGTGTTTTAGATCCCCAGGATCCACTGCTCAGGCTCCAACAGTAGTGCACCTGATGGTCCCTCTCCTCTACATTCCATGTATTTTTTTTGTGCCAACTTTGGGAATTTGACAATATACACTACATCATGGTATGGATACCTTATACCATTCACACCTCCTATCATTTCATCGTCCTCCTTTACTCCATCCGAGATCTTTGGCATTACAATTGTCAACTCTTCATGTGTGTGCGATATTCCTTATGCACTGCTTTCATCCTTAACTTTCTTTTTCTTGCACAAGGATGACGCCCTGACCTCAAGTATGTACTCTTTCTTTGTTTCTTTTTCTTCTTCTGGCTCTATGCCCTTCTGCTCTAAACCCATGTATTGTTCTTCGTCCTGTGGCCCTTTCCATCTCAATGCATCAGACTATGTTCTTTCTACATCTTCCTCAAGCTGCCCGACCTCCTGCAATGAGTTTTCTTCCTCCTCCACCTATGTGTTATGTGGCTCATACTCTGGCGTATATATTTCATCCACATCGAATATTGTCGGCATGCCCTGTGTCCCTGTTTGCATCACCTGAGTGTTTCTTCTCGTGTTTCGACCGACCCTATTCGACACTCCAACTCATGATGGTGACATCTTGCTAGAATCCAAACTACGGTGCTACAAATATCAACCTGTTTTCAATAACTCTCACTTCCTTGTGCTTAGGGTTCTCTCTTCATTCTTCTCCTTAGCTCAAAACACAATTAACTTCATTTTACCCCTTTTTTCGACTTTATAGCGGGACGACGTATTGACAGTTGTTCCGCACTGACAGTTTTCACTTTTTCACTTTTTCCCGTGTGCTACACTTTTGTACCCATCAACTATTATCCAGTGCACAGTGTCTTCAACATTGGTTTTTCTGTGGCACACTATTAATGCTAACAATTCTATTACATAAAAACCTTCTAGTATTCTCCTATATTTTTGTCTTTTTACTACATTTATTCTTGTTATGGATTTTTGTCTTTTTACTACATTTCTTCTTTTTATGGATTTTTTTCCTTTTTGTTCTAACATCTACTATATACAATATGTACAATCATACCTCCATTTTTTGTTTTTACCTCAGGATGTTAGGTCGACTATCTTGATACAACTTTAGTCGACTGTCATTCACCAGTCCTCTGAGATTCTTCTCTACAAGATCTTTCAGTTGAACAACACCTCAATTTGTGATGGCCTCTACTTGATAAGGCCCTAACTAGTGCATCTTGAACTTCCCAGGGTGTTGTAGATACCTATTGTTATAGAGAAGAACTAGATCTCTTTCCTTAAAGATTTTCTTCTTTATGTGTCTATCATGCCAAGCTTTTTCCTTTGCTTTCTGTACTTCCTGGTGAAATCCTGATAGAATTGTGTCTTCTTCCAGCTCCATCTGTTGATCCAATATTTCTTGTGCAACACCTTATTCTTTCATGTTGGTAATCATTGTAATGTGCAGACTAGCTACTAATCCAATGGAACCACTACTTCCTGCCCATACACCAATCTAAATGGTGTCTTTCCTGTAAGATTATTGCATGTAGTCCTGTAAGCCCATAACATTTTTTATACCTTCAAATCCCAATCATCCCTATTCACATTGAAATCTTTGTCAATGCATTTTCTAGAATCTTGTTAAAAGCTTCTACTGTACCATTTTACTGGGGATGGTAAGGTGTCCTCTTTTGATGATGTATCTTGAATTCTTCTATCAAATCTCTGATTGTATTGTTAATAAAATGACTTCCCTAATCACTCAAAAAAATGTTGGGACATCCATATCTGGTCACCACGTTCTCAAAGAGAAACTGTGTTATAGTTTTTGTGCTAAAATCCTTCACTGGGTCTACTTATTCCCATCTGGTTAAGTATTATGTCGCAGTGATGATGTATATTTATCCTAACCTCCTTGTTGGTGGGTTAATGGGTCCAATGGAATCCATAGCCCATTTATCAAATATCTGTAAAGTTACTTGGGGCATAAGTGGAATTTCATCCCTTCTAGATGGTTTTCCCACCCTCTGGAAAACATTACAGGTTTGAATTCCTTTGTATCCTTATGTACTATAGGCCACCATAATCCTGCACGCATCACCTTCTATGTTGTAGGCTTTCCTATATAGTTCCCTCCATCTATACCTTCATTTGCTTCTGCTAACACTATGGAGCGTTCATGCTCCATCACACATCTTCTCAGAATTCCATCTGCACCTAACTTGTGTAAATGACCTTTAATTAGCTGATAGTTTGCAGTGTGCACTACCAATTTTTTTTTCTATGCGATGATAAATTCCTTGGGAGCCATTCCTGTGCTCAAAAATCCATCAATGTCAGCAAAATAGTCATCAACAATATGAACAGAAAATAAGTTAGGATCAGGAAAATTATCCTCCAAGTTCTTTGGATCCTCTCCATTAGTAATTCTTGACAGATGATCTGGTCCTGGATTTAGCTTCCCTGGTTTTACTATGATTTCAAAATCAAATTCTTGAAACAATAACAACCATATGTAGATCCTCTCCCCCAACATTGGCTTGTTAACTAGGTACTTCAAAGTGGAATGATATGTAAACATCTTAAAATGTTGTCCCAATAAATAATGTCTAAATTTTTGTAGGGAATATACCATAGCCAAACCTTCCCTTTCTGTAGTATTATAGTTCTACTCAGAATCTGAGAATTTTCTACTAGTAAAATATATTGGGTGATCAATGTCTCCTTGACCTGGTTGTGCCAAAACCGCTCCAAGTTCAATGGATGAAGTGTCCACATGCACATGAAATTATTTTGTACAATATGGAAAGATCAGAATTGGTGTTATCACCATCTTCTCTTCTAGTATGTCCAAGCTCTCTTGGCATCCATCATTCCACTGAAACTTGATGTCTTTCTTCAATAACTTCTACATGGGCGTAGTAATATTTGCATATCCCTTTATGAATTTCCTATAATACCCTGTGTGGACCAATGTTTCTCTCAACTGGCACACTGACTTTGGTGGTGGTAACTTGAAAATAACAACAATCTTTGCAGGGTATACTTTCAAGCCCTATTTTCAAACAATGTTCCCAAGTAGGATTCCAAACGGTGTGTTGCATATACATTTCTTAATGTTCAATGAAATCTGACATTGTTGCTATAGCGGGAAAAACCTTCTATGTTCTACACCAGGGTTCTAAAGTGCAGGTAGAGCTAACCATCTAAAGTCTCCTACTTTTAACAACTATCCTGTCATTACCCCACAATCATACATAAAAGACAAAGTATAGGGATCCGGTAGGATACCTTAAACTCTGCATCAAGTGTCGATCCCTTTGCGCTTAGTTGTTTCTCGACTGCAGATCTCCTCCCAAGGCCAACCTTCATTCACCAAAATACAAACAAGAAAATACAAGCATGCATTCTATATAAGTATCAGTGGGTTAGGAATCATAACAAAAATGTAAACAAATCATAAAGATTTAAGACATCATTTGGCGGGATGGAAAAAAGTATTTCTTTATATTAATCTCACAAAAGTCATTTACAATATGAGATCGGAAATTTCTCCTCGAACTCGGTCCTGGTCTCCTCTTCACCATGCACCAACTTCTTCCACATCTTCTTCTCATCTTCAATTCTCTCTAGGGAAATGGAAAAGGCTTGCAATGGAGGAAAAAAGAATTCTGGCTCAAACTCATAATGTCATTGCAAAATATTGGGGCAAAGGGGGAATACTAAAATGGGAACAATTTCTATGCTCTCGCACTTCTCTTTGGAATGGGACCCCAACACCTTCTTTTATAGGCCAAAAGAGATAGTAACGGTTGGGGTCACTAGCTAGGTAACGGCCCGAAAAATCGTATTCCTTTGCAATTTTCATTTTTCCCGCTTTTTGTGAGTGTACACAGGCTGTAGTGGTGTGGCAAGTGTGTGTACATAGGCAGTAGTGGTGTAGGGTGCCTACACCTTCAAAACAATGTTTTTTTAGAAGAGTTGTTCAGTGATGGCTTGGCAAAGATAGAAAGTAAGATGGCATGATGCTAGGTATGCATGTCTGGTACAATTTAGGGTTATAAAAGATGCCCCCTAATGTGTGAGTTCAGAAGAGAATCTGATGGATGAAATACATTACAAATATTCACCAACGTACGAAGCGAGTGAGCCCAGAGACCAGAGTTCAAGAGGTGCCATCTGCAAAATAACAATTTGTCTCACCAAGGCGGGCATACCCATGCTCGAGATGAAATAAAATCATGGTTGCCAATCAAATACACTGCATATCCATGTCATATAACTATATAAAGTGTAGCCGCAAGAAGTACACAGCAGATCTACATCTCAAAATCAAAAGATATACATGTATAGTATCCATCTTCAAGGATCCAAATGACACTTGATGGCTGGAGATGAGATCTTTAGAGCTCGAGCAACAACCTCAAAATATTCAAAACTTGGGTAGGAGTGTAATATCAGTGTACAAATTCACTACCCAAAGGTCTTTGATGGTTCGTCAAGAACAGACAAGAGGATCTCGGTGATCAAGCATAGAACTTCATTGATTTTGAGCAAGGACTTGATTGGAATTTCAGGGTGGTCGGGCATGAGGACAAGAGACAAACTGCAGAAGGGCCGATTCAAGTTTAGTAAAAGTTCCCTTGGACAAAAGAATGACAAAAGATGAGACTCAAGCAACATGGCATTGACATAAGTTCACGATGCAGGAGGCAATGCGAACTCTCCATATGTTTGGAAGGATAACCAAACGAAGGAGGACATAGCTCTATGTAACGAGAACAACTTCCTAAGGTCATATTGAATCCTAGAGCTTGACAAACAAACAAAAGGATGTGCTTTGTCCAAGGGAGACTCATTGTGTTGTCAACAAAAAATAAAATACTTTTCCCTTCCTCTTTTTGGGGTATATTTGATTTTTTTTCTTTTTCAATAATTTTGGGAAGCTTGAAAAAGAATAAAAGAATGCTATTCTACAAAGGAGGAACGAGTGGCACAAACATACTAGTTCCAAGTGCAAGGAACACACCGATGCTCAGAGAAAGGGGACATATGCAGGAAAAGGACACTCGGGAAAAATCCTCCATGGGTCAAGGCATCAAGATGCAAAGGCAAAGTGATACAAGGCTTGCGTATAAGGCATGCTTCAGATGGTTCAATTGATAGCAACATGGATCCAGCATTAGGCCAAAGACACAGAAATGCAAATGCAATTAATAAGACACAATGATAACGTCCTTCGATGTAATTTTAACGAGCCTAGAGAAGGTAAGCTCTACAATTTTTCATTTTTAGAGAGTCTAAAAAAATGTAAGAGAAGACTCCACTAGGGTACCTTTTTCGAAGGTAGTCTAGTCGGCTCGAAAAAGGGGTAAACTAGCACCGAACAGACGTCTATTCAAAATCATGTTAACGAGTGTGACAAAGACAAGATCACTCGGCCATATTTTCATATTTAAGGAGTCTAAAAAGAGCTTAAATATGGACTTCATACGTGATGTTCTTCTAGACCACTTTAACGAGTGTGAAGATACAAAGTCACTCGGCCATATTTTCAATTTTAGGGAGTCTGAAAAGAGCTTAACTATGGACTCCGTGGGGGTTCTTTTTTCATAAATTTAGTCCCTCAGGCCCGAAAAGGGGTTAAATTTATACCTGAGAATACTCTTCTAGAGAACCGAGGCTCCTAGAGTATACCTTTGTTCATACATTTGACCATCCAGACCAAAAAAGGGGTAAACTACCATCGAATAGACATGCCTTCGAATTTTAGTTTGGCGAGCATGAATGGAAACAAGATCACTCGGAAATATTTTCATGTTTAGAGGGTTTGAAAAGGGATTAAAAGAAGACCCATTGTTTTGGGAGTCCCAAGGGTGAGGTCAAAAGAGATAATGAATCATGCAAGTGGGGCTCATACTCGTAATCAGGAAAAACTAAAAAGGACTCCTGAGCCTATAATCATTAGTGATGACATGGACACCAAAATGCAACCAGGATCTACCTAGGGCATCCATGTGAAGGTAGGCTCTACCACTAAATTATGACACTTCTATAGTAGGAGTGAGGGTTCCATGTCACAATTCGGTGGGATGGATCCTATGGAAAAGCGAAAAAGACAATGAGATGCAGAAAGTGGAGGTGGAATCCCGACTTAGATGCAAAAGGTTGAGAAAATGACTTTTTACCAAAAGACCTTTAAAAATGACCCAACTCTCAAAAATTTTCCCAGTAACACGTATCGTAACATCCCCCAAGAAACTCAAGAACCATACTAAATGATTTTCAAGCTAGAAAAAATGACAAAAGGGTCCAAAAAATGACAAAAGGGGGCCAAAAAGTCTATAAATAGAAGCTAGCAGCTCATTATCACCATTGTAAATTGAAAATTGACAAAAAATTCAAAAACACCCATTTGCCAAAAGAATTGATTTTGGGAGCTTCAGTGGATGAAACAAACTTTCTCTTCGACCAAGTAAGTACAAACTAGTCCCTCCTGCATTTTCATTCCTCCTTTTTTCATTTATTTTTGTTTTTTTGGGGGGTGCTGACCTTTAAAGAGGTCAACCATGCATGTATGTAGGCTGTCCAAGCACAGCCCGCATGTGCACATGGGTAGAAGTTAATTTTCCCACGTACACACGAAACTGTTGCCAAGACAACCCGCGTACACCCTCCAATAAGTGGGAAAAAAAAACAAGAGTTAACTCCCCATGACTTTGTCATTTTGCATGATGTATGTTCATTGGAAAGAGAGGGAGCATGAGGACATTGATTTTTTTGTCTCAAAAGACCCTGTTGCTATCGTTGTTTTATCACAATGTGGGTTGTTAAAATTCTTCCAGTGTCCATTCATGAGGGCACAAACTAGGCTGTTGAATGCTTTGATATATTACTAGCATCCTGACGTTGAGGGATTTATGCTCGAGGGGCAATCGTTGACTCCAACAACTGAAGACATTTACTTCTTGACTGGTCTCTCAAGGAGAGGTGTTCTAGTCAACTTGCGTACTTTCCCCCCCAGGCCTCACAACATTGAGGAGTTGATTGGACTCCATTATGAGGTTGGTACTGAGAAAGTAGGTTCTCAGGTGCCTATACACAAGATCAACAACCTATCTCCTAGGAACATGGATATACGTAATGTAATCAAATCTTCATTCTAAGAGACGTACCCTAAGGAACCGTTGGTGTAAAGTAGGATCGTAAATGTGGTAAACCCCATTTAACTGGGACACAACTAGCTGAGCATCTAAGTAGACCCGAAGGTGAAACATACCATGTGACAAAGCGTCATGAAGAAACTCTAATATTGCTTTGTATTCGGTGACTGTTTGTGGCATCACCTAAACAGATACCTCCTGAAGATAACAATTAGCCTTGAGGTGTAAAAATCACCCAAGCTGCGAAAGAAAGCCTCCGAGTGTGTCGGCTAGCGCCATCCACAAACCCAACAAACACCTCTGATTCACTTGACATCTTCCACAGTGAAAAAGATGACATCAAAAAATGACACGTCCATAAAACCAAGAAGACAAAAACTAAGAATAAAATGTATAAGAACTATACATATGTACAAAAAGTCACCCAAGGCAACCCACCTACGAGTAATACCTCTTTAGGTAGAGCCCATTTCTAGGCTCCGCCAAAGAATTTACCTCAAATCCCACCAAACGATAAGTGCCCTTCTTTAGAACCTCCTTCATGATGAAAGTTCTGAACCACATGGGTTTGAACTTGCCTGCCCCCAGGGGATCCTTGTCTTAATAGACTAGGAAAAGGTCTCTTTCAGAGAAAATCTGAGGACGAATGAACTGATCATACTGACACTTGACTTTTTGTTTGTGAGCCTTGTTAGCCAAGGCTGCATCCCGGCGTTGCTCCTAAAGCTGTTCAAGATATAATAAACGCTTTTCAAGCGGTGAAGTGTATGGAAATAACTATACTACCAAATTTAGAGACAGGATCTGGCACTCTATAGGAATTACTGCTTCCATCCTGTAAACGAGTTGAAAAGGTGAGAAACCAGTTGCAGTATTAACAAACATTCGGTAGGCCCATAATGCCGAATACAACATCAAATGCCAATTTGACTTGGTCGAATTGATCATTCACTGTAGAATAGTCTTAAGGGGCTTATTCACAGCTTCCACCTGACCATTCACTTGTGGGTAGTAGAGTGACGAATCTTATTTCCTCAACCCAAGATTTGAAGTTAACTCAGACATCAATTTATTCTGAAAGTGACTGCCATGGTCAATGACAATCTCTCTCGGGATGTCGAACCTCGCTATTATCTAGTTAAACAAAAAGAGAGTTGTTTTCTCGCCATCATCTTTAAACACTGGCATAGCCTCGACCCACTTCATGAAGTAGTCTACTGCTACGATGATATAACGGTGCCCCCTTGATGAAGGGGGGTTGCATGTAGAGTAATCAATCCCCCACTTGGTGAAGGGACTGACTGTGATGACAGGAAACACGGGAGCGGGGTGTGCCCTCATATTCCGAGAGAAGATCTGATACGGGTGGAACTTCTTGACTGATTCAACACAATATTTGATTAATGTCGGTCAAAAGTAACTGGCTCATAGAATATTTTGGATTGTTTCCAACCTAGATAGATGACCGCCACATGCTCCAGTGTGGCAATCGTTAAGCACGATTTCCACTTCTTCATGAGTGAGACATCGACAAAGGATGCAATCTACACCTCGATGATACAGAGTGTCCTCGAGTATGAGATAGTTCTTGGCCTGATGGCGTATACGGTGACACTCATCACGAGAAGCAAAGGTGGGGAACTTCAAAGTTTGGAGATAGACTAGTATATCTCTATACCAGGGGTCTGAAGACGCGATCAAAAACATGTCTCCTTTGATAGGAGACTCCTCGGGTATAACATCACCTAATTCGACTTGAAGTTCCGAGATGAGTTCCGCAAAGACCAACGACTTTTTGGATTTTTCTGAAACAAAATCCAAGTCAAATTCTTGGAGAATAACTATCCATCTACTAATAATTCCACTGATTACATGTCGTGTCAACATGTATTGAAACGAATTCACAATGACAATGACGATGGTCTTACGAAACAAGATGTAATGACGGAACCATTGGACATCATGAACTGCTACCAACACAAGTTTTTCAACGTGGGAGTAATTGAGTTCTGGTCCAGCCAGGCCTCGGCTCAGGTAATAAATCATGTATTCTTAGAGAAAATCATCCTCCTGAACCAAGACCATACCGATGGTCAACTCTGCAGTGGCCAAGTACAATAAGAAATATTTATTATAATTAGTTGGCTGAAGCAGAGGGGCAGACGTGAGTGTGCATTTCAATGCTTCGAAAGAGCACTGAGCAGCTTTGTCCCAATGAAAAGGAACATCCTTCTTCAGTAAACGCATGAAACCCTTTGTGATCTCGGCATAGTTTGCGATGAAACGCCGTAAAAAGTTTGCTTTTCCCTGTAAACTCTAAAGCTGAGGGACTTTGCACGGGGGAGGCAACTGAACTATCACCTCAACCTTTAGAGGATCGACCATGATCCATGTTGTTGAAACTATGAAACCTAGCAGATGATCTGATGTGACGCAAAAACTGCACTTGTTTGGATTCAAGCGACTCTGATAGTAGTGACATTGCTCAAAGATGAGCTGGAGGTGAGTGGGATGATCATCTCTCTCATGAAATCGTGATGCTAAATCATCAAGATAAGCCTCGACTATGTGTTTGAGGTCGTGGAAAGAAAAAGGCATGGCCCGCTGGAAAGTAGCTCCATCATTTTTCAGACCAAAAGGCATCTTTTGATAAGCGAATGTACCCCATATACAAATGAAATTGGTTTTGTGTTGGTCTTATGGTTTGATCTGTATCTGATTGTATCCCGAAAAACCATCCATGAAAGAAAAATCCTCACAACCTGTGCATTCATCGACTATCTGGTCAATAAATGGCATGGGGAAATTATCCTTTAGACAAGCCTTGTTCAAATCACGTAAGTTCGTACATACATGAATCATACCCTACTTTTTGTTGACTGACATGGGATTTGACACCCATTGAGTCAATTGAATGGGGTAGATGAAACCATCTTTGAGTATTTTCTCTACTTCAGCCTTAATAGTTGTTACCTTCCTAGGATTAACTGGACGAAGCTTCTGTCAGACCATCTTAGCATCAGGATATGTCGTGATTTCATGTTCAACGATTATTGGATCTATGCCTGGCATTTCTTTGTAAGACCAGGCAAACACATCATAGAATTCTTTAAATAAATCCTTGTAGATTTGAATCTCCTATGGAGAGCATCCCGCTTCAACGAAGACATTCTCCATGACACCAAGGGTTCTAGAGATATAAATAGGTATCATTTTAGTGATGGTTGCCATATTTGCTTCAGCATAAACAGTGTGCGTAGCCACAGGATTGATAGGACAAGCCCTATCTCTAGGCATAGTCAGAGTGAGTTCACCTGCTTCAATTCTTCTTAACTTTGGGAGGAAATAAGATTTGTGATGGAGATCATCCCAGGATCTTGTTGGTTGTGGAGCCTGATTATCTTCCTGATTCAGAGGTCCTTGCTTTCAGTCGTGTTTATACCCCATGAAGTATTTACACCCCAGAAGTATGTACACTCTTCCACGCGGG
>JZKD02S2103540.1:1159965-1180001 GCA_000966675.3 Picea glauca | reverse complement strand
GTAGTTAGATATAATAAATGTAAGAGGACTTCTTAGAAGGTTCTACTTCTAGAAGATTCCTCCTCTAGAATGTTCTTAGGTCATGGTAGCACTATATAAAGGGGTTCAAGCAATGCAATGGGATATGAAGAGAATTATTATATTTAGAGCGGTAGCTCAATAGAAGGATGCCCCCTCTAAGAGGCAATTGAACAGGAGAGGATTCGTTCTATAATAGGATCCATTGTATGGTGTTTCCCTACCTCAAGGGTTTGATAGTAATAAAAGATATTTTAAATATTGTTCTTCTATATTGCTCTGTGGATCTATTGTGTATTCAATATTTGTGGTGATTATATTTTTAGATCTATTCAGGTTCTTAACACTTTTTCGTAACTATTTTTCTCAAATCTTTGAAAAGAAAAACTCAAAGCAAGATTTCGCTCGACTACGAGCTACTTAATGTCCTAAGAATTCAAATAACGAACTTAAGAAAATAAAAATTCCTTGGTAAAAAAAAAAACTGACCTAAATCACTTTACCAAACAAAGAAATGAATTTTTTTTTATTGTTTTATGCTTAAAAACAAGAAATTGGAAAATGAATTCTTTTCTTTTCTTCTAAAGAAAAAAAGGGAAAAATGATGACAAGTCAAGACAAAGAAATGACTTCTATCCCATCACAGATGGTAGGGATCCACTGACAATACCAAACAGGCAGATCAGAATAGACTCACAAACTTGTCTAAAAACCCTATTAAAGAAAACACAAGAAATCTTTGATAAAAAGAAATCTATGTTGAGGTCAGACCTACGCTACAAAATTCTATAACAGAGACCAAGGATAGATCAAGAAAACCCCTGAGAAGTGTGGCTTCTGACAAGGAAGAGGATGACTTCCTCTTCTTTGAAAAAAAAAAATCGTCAACACAGGCACGCTACTGACACTTCAGCAACCTGCGTATGTACACGGGTTGTCCAAAGGTAGGGTGTGTATGCACACGTGTAAGCCCACTACAGGTTGCGTACACCTCTGTAACTTCTCAAAAAAAAAATGAAAACCAATAGTCAAGCATAGGTAGGGAGTACTGGTATGGAAGACCAGAATCCCTCAAAGACACAAAAGCTTACAGAAACTCAAAATCCAGTAAATAAACTGATTCAAAGCACCCAAAAGAATATCCCCAAAAAACCCTAGAGGTCTCCCCAGTATGGTTGCCAATTCTACTATAGCGAGAAAACCCCTCTACGGACTACACCAGGGTTCTAAAGTGCAGGCAGAGATAACCGTCTAAAGTCTCCTAATTTTAACAACTATCTCATCATTACCCCACAATCATACATAAAAGACAAAGTATAGGGATCTAGTAGGCATACCTTAAACTCCATGTCTAGTGTCGATCCCTTTGTGCTTAGTTGTTTCTCGACTGCAGATATCCTCCCAAGGCTAACCTGCATTCACCAAAAGAAAAACAAGAAACTACAAGCATGCAGGCATCATAACAAAAATGTAAACAAATCATAAAGATTTAAGACATCATTTGGTGGGACGGAAAAAAGTATTTCTTTATATTAATCTCACAAAAGTCATTTACAATATGAGACCGGCAGTTGCTCCTCGAACTCGGTCCTGGGATCCTCTTCACCATGCACCAACTACTTCCACGTCTTCTTCTCCTCTTCAATTATCTTTAGGGAAATGGCAAAGGCTTGCAATGGAGGAAAAAGGAATTCTGGCTCAAACTCACAATGTGGTTGCAAAATATTGGGGCAAAGGGGGAATACTAAAATGGGCAGAGTTTCTATTATCTCATGCTTCTCTTTGGAATGGGACCCCAACACCTTCTTTTATAGGCCAAAAGAGATAGTAACGGTTGGGGTGACTAGATATGGGTGGTCAACTGGTTAGGTAATGGACCGAAACCCGTATTCCTTTGCAATTTTCAATTTTCACGCTTTTTGTGAGTGTATGTGTGCTGTAGTGGTGCAGCAAGCATGTGTACACATGCAGTAGTGGTGTAGGGCATGTACACCTTCAAAGCAATGATTTTTTAGAAGAGTTTTTCAGTGATGGCTTGGAAAAGGTAGCAAGTAAGATGGCCTGATGCCAAGTATGCATGTCTGGTGCAATTTAGGGTTATAACAATTGACTACATCTTTCTAACATTAACCTTATAATTTCTACATGGTCCTTCAATAAACTAAATATTGTTCAATCATCCAAATAGACCTCTAAAAATTTATGTAGAAAATCCTTGAATGCAACTACTAGTACTCTAGAAAATATTGTTGGTGCATTCTTTAAACCAAATGGCATTATTGTGTACTGATATGACCCGCACTCTATTTAAAATGTAGTTTTGTACATGTCCTCCGGAGCAATTCTAATATGATGGTAACCTGAAAATCCATCTGTGAAAGAGTACACTTCCTATCCTCCCACATTCTGATCTAAAACCTCATCTATAAATGTAGGAAATGGATCATGCAAGCATGCATCATTTAAATTCCTCATATCCACACATATCCTAATCCCTCCAGACTTATTTTCTTGGACCACCATTGGACTAATCCACTCGGATTCTTCCAGGGCCTCTATGATTCCTGACTCTATCATTTTGTCAATTTCTACCTTAACCTTCTTCATATAGATGGGGTATAATATGTATGGTCTCTATCTAACTGGTCTTGCCTCTGTTCTAAGGGGTATATTCATTTCTCCAATATCTCATGCTACCCCTTTCATCTCTAAAAATGTGGCTAGGAATATGTCAATATACTCTCGCAGTAATTCAATTATATTTTCTATTGTCTCATTGTCCCAATAATCTCCAATGTTGGTTATCTTGGGATTCTCTTCAGTCCCAATATTGACCTGTTTAATCTTCATAGGTGCAGTAACTCTTCTGATTGTAACAGGGGTCCTTCCAACCCTCTTTCTCCTTCCCTTTTAAATATATGTATGTCATGTGGGTTTTCCTATGCTTCTTCATCCTATGCTACCTGATAACAATAAACTAATTGCTCAAGTGTTTCTTTTCTGAAATCTCTGTCTAATGTCATTGTATCTACCCCCTACTCTTAAAATATATTCCTTTTGATCCTCTATAATTCTAGATCCACCCATGGATTCTCACTTTCAAATGCAAAGTTCCTAATAAAGTTCTATTACATTGTGCCCCAACTTCCAATTTCTCTGTGCAGTTCCTGCTCCTTGTACCAATTACTAGGTATTCCTTCTAATGTATGAATAAATTAATGATTCCATTCCCCTGGTGGTACCAATATCCAGTTAGTGACACAATCATCTATGTTTTTTCTTGGGTTTCCTCTTCTATCATACTTTTGTAAGAGTTTATCCTGGTGACTCCTACCAAATCTTATGCACATGAGTCACTTACACTGATAACAATCCTGAATTTGCTTCTTATGTGCACCCCACCATCATTCAGGTGTGTCCCTTGGTGCTATATCCAACATTAGTAATCTATGACTACTCAAAACCTATGATTCGAACTTTGTCAGGAAGTTTTTTAAATTGTCCTCTTCAGTAAATGTGGGAAATTGTCTTACTTTTGTCCCAACCCATCTTACTATGCATGTAACTCTAGCGCACCTCCTAGTAGAAACTTCATGCAATATTTGATTTCATTTTTCTACTCCATTACCAGAATATGACATGTCGGAATTAATACTCCTCGAACTGAGCACTCCATCTACAGTTGGATTCACATAGTCTTCATCTCGTGTAGTAGTCCAATACAACTGGTTCACATAATCCTCTAGAACACTTTCAGGCACATGTTCTACATATATTTCACAATATGAGGGATATAAAGGTGTTACTACCCTAAAGTTCCTAGCTTCAAATATCATATTTCTAGTCTTTAAAATAATTATTGCCTGATTATCAAAGGCCCAATCAATTCCCAATAGTGCTGGAAATGGTATAGACTCATCTGTCATATCCATCACTTCAAAGTTTGTTGTCGTGCACACACCATCTCGATCCACTATTATATTATTCAATATACCTATGTGAATCACTCTATGTTGGTTTGGTATTTTTAATTGGATAGGTGAATACCCTAGTGTAGGTTCTCCCATGGATTTCCAAGTCTTCTTTGGAAAAATGTTGACATATGATCCTAAGTCTAGGATAGCATTTCCCATGTTAAAGTCAATTATATTTGCATTCAATCTGAACTCTCTGCTAATTCTTCTCTTTTTATGGACATGATTAATCTTATTTGGTTCTGTTCCGATCCCTTCCTCTATGCTATATTTCTCAAGCATACTTGTAAACAAATCCATGAAATTCTTATCATTAAGTAATTTAAAGAAAGATTCCAATAAATTCTTTACGTTTCTTACTTTCTCTGTTTGTTTTCCTTTGTAAGTATGATCTAAAGACTGGGGCATATAAAAAATAGAAGTATCATACCTCGGCACAGTATTCGATGTGGAAGCTACATTCTCCTTCAAGAACTCCTTATTTGCTTCCTTGAAAGTTTCCTTCTCCTTCTTTGCTTCAAATTGTTGTTGTGGTTGAGTGTTCTTCTTAATCCATCACTGAGATTCCTTCTTTTGATTATGTGCATCTGCTCCTGCCTTCACTCCTCATCTAGTCACTATATTGATGCTCCTCCCAGGATCCCTTACTTCTACAGAAATCCACTGAACATTCTGGTTATTTAGATTCATCTTTTCCTGGATCTTCGTCATTAACTTAGGGAAATATTTTGTCACGTGATCTGTTGCACAATAGTACATAGATGTTGCTACTAGTTGAGGACAATCTATGGCATAGTGTCCTTGCTATTAAAAATTATGGTAGATAATAGGCCCTCTGCCTCTTCCCATTCCTCCTCTTCCTCTACCTCTAAATCCTCCTATGTTCCCCTATGGATCCATGTTCTGATGCTGTGGTGCCTGATTATACCGTGGGGGTTGTTGAAACTGTGGCACTGCTTGAAATTGTTACTCATTGCCAAACTGTGGCGCATTCTTTCCTGCCATCAACTCATCCTGCATCCTATATGCATCTGAGGCTATTTCCTTCATTAACTCCAAGGTTCTACAATTTTTGTATTTATGTCCCGCTGACTTACAAAAGTTACATAAAGTACTCTTCGGTTCTATCTTGTACTTCTGCATCATAGGGCAGTGATAAGGATCATGCCCATGTTTCTTTCATCTTTCACACCAAGGCCTTCCTGTAGGCAATGGATTTTGCAGACCTACTCCTAGGTACTGCGCAAATGTTGGACACTCATTCTTGTGATGTCCCTCTTATATGCACAGGGTACACCACACTGCTTATCTTTTCTCCCAACTTTTATTCTAGTTTAATTTCAATGTCAAGTTCTTCAGGTCTTCCTTCAGCTCCTCTATGGATGGATCTGTATGATTATACCGATTCTCTTTGAATTGCATCATTGCTTGCAGTGCCTCTACCCGGGTTTCAAATTTATGTTATCTCAATGGATATTTTAAATGTGGTAATAGATAATTTATAAACAATTGTCTATGTTGCATGTCAGAAATGGGATACTTCAGTTTACCTTTCAATGTCTTGAACTTCTTATCGATGTCCCATACATACTCTCCTAGTTTTTTCCTAACCTCAATCATCTCATTCATAAACTGATCCTCTAATTTCGGCCTCTGAAACTCAGTGATCAATGCCTGCTTGATCTTTGCTACTATTCTCGGAACACCCTGTGGATTGTTTACTTCTAGACTCATGTACCAATACAACATACGGTTTCTGAACATTATTTCTAAATGTGCTACTTTTGTTGCCTCATCAGTGATTATTTTTGCTTCCCATATTCTCTCGCACATGAATAGGTTCTTCTTTGGGTCTTCTAATCCATCCCCATGGAAATCTGGTAATCTTATCATTGGATCTACACCTTCCATTGTAAAATGTGTTGTACCTTCTCCACGTGGTACTACTATTTGTGTATTGTTGTTCGGACTTGAACTCCCACTGGTATTGCTACTGGTACTTCCACTTGTACCACTACCTACACTATTTTTGGTAATTCCACTTGTACTCTCACTTATACTATGAACTTCTAGATCCCTCTAACTCTCAGTCACTGGTTCTATAAACAAATATTTCTCTGTTGATGTGTAAACTGTACATGAGGTTGTAGGTTCTACACTGATTCATATCTAGACAGGGGTACCTTCTTCCTCATTAGATCATGCTCCTCTAGTCTTTATTTCATATGTGGCGTGCAGTATTTATTTAATGTGCTCCACAACATGAAGATCCTTTACCTCTTCCTCATCACTCTCTAAGCCTTCCCTCTCAACTACTGCTTTTTCTTCCTATTGAGCTTATACTGGTAGGGTTTTCCACTATGCGTCATGCCTGCCCTCTGCATAATTTCCTATATCTCCTCTTGATCCATCATAATGGGATATTTCTATTTATTGCGTTCTCCTCTATCCATTTTCCCCCTCCATATTAGACCTTCCTCAATGTTTCCCCTAACTCCCCCATGCACACATAGTAGTTTAGTTATCTGATTCCATGGTTAATATCCCTTTATCATGCAATAATATCTTGATTGAAGTGTACAATGACCTGATGTACCTTCCCCTTGGACCCTTAAGAAAATATTTTGTTGTTACATTGTAATACTTCGATGTATCTACTGCAAACTCAGTGATATACCCCAATACAATGTTTTGTAGCCAAAAATATGTTGTGTGCGTGAATTTGTTATTCACCCTCTTTAACCGTGAGATACTCTCTTCTGTCCACTCCAGTGATCTAAATTTATTTTTTGGATGGGTATCTTTTAACTATGTTACAGTGATCTAAATTTATTTTTTGGATGGGTATCTTTTAACTATGTTATCCACTCCTGCAATAGCATGGAAAAATCACTAAAGAAACTCTTGTGTATTTCGTTGAATATGTATCTCTCCAAGTATTGTCTTTGCTTAAACTTAGGGCTTCTGTTATCTTTGTGGGTGAAATCTAGTTCCTGAACTATCGACCATATTTCAATATCCACTTTTGTGGGGTTACAACCTAATAACATCCCCTTTCTTAAACCCTTGCGCTATACTATGTGATACATCCCTCCCGATCTAATCTTCTGAGTTCCAATCAGCAATGAGACCATTTGTTAGCTTTAAGGGCTGACTCAAGTTATAACTACATGATTACCAACAACCCTTTGACCATTGGCCCTTATGGATACCAGAAAGCAACATAGCACACAGAGTGAACTGTGAAGTCTCACCTAATATGGCTTCAATGGGTGGCTCCAGGACTCAGTTGTGTGCAACCATGGGATGGGATGTGCTTCTCTCTCAAGGGAATTAGATCTACTCAGTTTCTAGCCCTAGAATACCCATTTATTATGCTAACCCTGGATGGATATTAGTTCGGACCAACAACACAACTCTTCCAAGAGAACTTCATTAACCATTATAACAACATATACATAATGACATATATTCATTTACTGCAACATAAGATTCAAATCTGAATACTAACTATGGCATTCATCCATTTAGTGTTGTTCTACGGATTTCATCAGTTTATCCTTAGTGCGCAATATTATTTCCTTTATCATTTTAACATGTTCATCATAAACCTCATTAAGAAAACATAATCACAAATATTGCAAACATTCACACATAACCCAGATATACCATGGTTCACCCCCTCCTGGGGCTACATCAACAAAGATGAGTCACTTCAATTATTTATTAATCTTCCTGCAAAACCCAATGTCACGCATTATACATTTCTCCCTATATTACAATCGATCTCCACAGATCGCAATAGTCTTCACAAAACTGAGAACTTCTAACCAATCAACCAAAAAACACACACTTTCTACAGTCATAATACATTCTACTTATACCAAAAATGGGACAAAGCCCTTAAAAAAACCCTAACCCTAAGTGGATTAGGTTTTTCCACTTTCCAACTGACTCAATCTTGGTCGGTCCACAACACAATCGTTCTCCAAGTTGGTGTTGGTTTTCCTCTATTTTCGGTGCTACTTTTCCTCTGTTTCCGGTGTGCTCCCCATTTTTTGGTGCTGCCTTGATTCCTTTAAAAATTCCATGATTTTCTCCCAAAATTGGTATGTGCCAAAAACATCTCTTTGTGAACCCACTATTACAGCATTTGAAATACCCATTGAGACAACAAAAGTTCCAAACTCAGGCAGAGGCTCTGTAGGCATCCTTACAACTGGAAGAGAACTAGTATCAGAAGAGAGATCTAGCAATAGAGTAGTTGAAGGAGGATCTGAAGAACCTTACATTTCAATTGAACTAGAATAAAGGAAAAGAGAAAAGGGAAGTTGTTTGGTGTACCACATGTAGGTCAGAAACACAGCATAAGAGTGAATGCCCAACTTTCACGCAGTACATGGAAACATAAGTACCAAACCCTTTTCCAACATGAGGACCATGGTGCGAGATCTGTAAGACACATGGGCATGATTCATATCATTGTCCAATGATGCAGAAGTACCAGAAAGTACCCAAGAGTTCATATTGCAACTTTTTCAAGTCAGTGGGTCATGATGATAAAGATTGTAGGACAATGGACCTAATGAGGGAAAGAACTTCAGATACTTATAGGGTGCAAGAAGAGATGATGACAGTGAAATTTTCACCTCATTTCAACCAGGTACCACCTCCATATAACATTGTGCAGTAGCAGTATAACACTATGCAACCACCATACGACAACACGCAACCACAGTATAACCATGTGCAGTATAATTAGGTACCCCACTACAATGCATTGTGAGGAGATCGAGCTAGATACAGAGGTGGAGGATGAGGTAAAGAAGGATTTGGATGAGGAAGAAGTCTAGTAGTGTGCCACAACTGCCAATAGCTAGGACATTATGCAAGGGAATGTCCACTTCCACCAGCAACATGCATGTATTGTCGCACAACAGACAATGACACAGAAGACTGTCCAACATTATTAGAGAAGATCTAGGATAAGAGGAATTAGAACAACCAAAATGTTCAATAGATTTTTGCAGAAGCTGAGGAGGATGGAAAAAACATCAACATAGTCACATGCGGAGGATCTAAGACAGGAGTTGATGCAGTAAGACAAGATCCATCACAACATCAATGGGTGAAGAAGAATACAGAACCACCAAAGCAGTTTGATGTGCAGAAAGAAAAGGAAACATGAAAGGAGGCCAGATAGGATTTTCTCAAGTAGAAAACTACATCTACATCAGTTGCGTAGAAGAATCATAACTCTCCTATGTATGAGATGCCTTCATCAATGGACCACACTAGTGAAGCACAACCTATAGAGAAAGTAAGTACTATAAAGACTTTTCTGCAATCTTGTGTTAAACTACTGAATGATCCATCATCTGTTAATTTTTTTCAAAATAAGTTAGAAAGATGTAACACAGAGGTAGAGGGGAAGTTAGAGAAGAAAATAGTCAATCACCTCCATACAAGAAGGAGGAGAAGCAGAGAATTCAGACTGAATTCCATCATTGGAGATTTCAATATGGGGGATATTATACTGGACTTCGGCTCTGAGGTAAATGTTTTACCTAATAAGACAAGGCAGTGTATGGGATATCCCACACTAGGATATTCACCTGTCAAGTTGAAGTTATCAAATCAACATAGAGTTCTATCAATTGGAAGGCTCAAAGGTGTCACGGTAGATTTGGATGGAGTGTGCACTAATGTAGATTTTGAAGTAATAGAGATAGTAGATGGCACAACACCATATCCAACATTGCCTGGATTGGATTGGGCATTTGATAACCAGGCCATAATTAATTTGAAGACAAGGAAAATGAAATTTGAATCTATATAATATATATTCATTGCACCACTAGATCCATCAGAAGGAGAAAGGTTTATAGAACCCACCTATCTAGATCTAAAGGAAATAAATCAGTTGTACAAAACCACCGTGCGTGAAGCAGATTATATTAACCCAAATGTAGATGGGGTATTTAGATAAAGAATCATCACATCATGTGCTTCTAAATCAAATACAAGGCTAGAGAATTAACATAATATATCACATGAAGTGTCCACAAGAAGGTGTGCAAGAATAGACCACATAGTAAGATGGGTTGGTACAGAGATAAGGGAACCTCCTAGTTTTCATGGGATAAATGATCTGGAAGAATTTTTTACCAAATATGAATAAAAATTATTATATAATTAGAGGCTCTTATCCCTAGATATTTCACTCAAGTCTACACTTGCAAGATGGTGGGGTACACATAAAGAAATAATTCAGGAATGGTACCAATGTAAGTGACTATTGCACATTAGATTCGGTGTATAGCAGGGGAGCAATAAGATGCAGAGATATGATGGATAGGGGAAACCAACAAAACATTTGGAGAAATGCATAACACAATGGAGGATGACACCACTAGAAGAATGACCTCATCATTTCATCCACACATTGGAAGGAATCCCATAAAACTGGTATGTAGACCAGGAGATGTGCAGAGGCACTGTAGAATGGACAACATTACAACAGAATTTTGTAGTAACCTTCTCATTTGAACATGAGAACCCCAACATTGATTCAACACTTGAAGCATATAAAGGGTGTAATATTTATTGACAAAAAAGAGGTTGAACTCATGACATAATATCAACAACAAAACAGGAAAATAGTCAAATAACTACTGTCATGCTACCATGTGTAAGAACAAGCACCAAATGAATATGACCAGCGCAATATTCAGATTACATAAATAAAAGGAGAAAGAGAAGTGGAAGGTCCATCTTTGGAGTCAAAAGTATTTTTTGCACCAGTCAAAGTGAATAAAGTCAATAATGGGACATTTGACAATCCTAAAATGGAAAGTATTGGAGACTATTGGGATGAATAATCAGTAGAAAGAATAACGGAGTTACTGCGCGATTATAGTGACATGTTCCCAACAAAATTCACAGAGATGAAAGGCATAGAAGGAGAGATAGGAGAGATGAAAATACATCTCAAACCAGAGGCAAGACCTTTCAGGTAGAGACCTTATAGACTGAATCTAGTATACAAGCATAAAGTGAAGGATGAAATTGACATAATGTTAGAAGCTAGTATCATAGAACCAATAGAGGATTCTGAATGGATAATTTCTATGGTAGTGCAGGAGAAGAAACAAGGGGCGATAAGGATCTGTGTAGATTTTGAGAAAATTGAATGATGCTTTCTTACATGACCCTTTTCTGACCCCTTTCACAGATGAAGTATTAGAGAATGTGGGAGGCCAGAAAGCATACTCATTTTACAAATGGATTCTCAGGTTACCATCATATCAAGATAGCTTCAGAAGACATGTATAAGACTACTTTTTCTACAAAATGGGGATCCTACCAGTACACAGGCATGCATTTGGGCCGAAGAATGCACCAGCCATATTTTCAAGAGTAGCCATAGCTTCCTTTAAGGAATTCATACACCATGTTTTAGAAGTATATCTGGATGACTGGACTGTATATAGTCTGTTAAAGGATCATGTGGAAGTGTTAAGGATAATGTTGGAAAGATGCAGGAAGTGTCAAATATCATTGAATATAAAGAAATGCATTTTTGGGTTACTGGTGGATCCTGCTAAGATTGTATTCATTGTCGATTTACCACCACCAAAATTAGTGCGCCAATTGACAGCAAAACTCAAACATACAAGCTATTACATAAAATTCATAAAGGGGTATCTACAAATTCTTGCACCAATGGAAAAACAACTAAAGAAGGATATCAGATTTCATTGGAATGAGGAATGTCAACAAGGGTTGGAAACTTTAAAATAAAATATGGTCACAACACCTATCCTAGTATTCCCAGACTGGAAAAAGACTTTTCACGTGCATGTAGATGCATCAGCCATAGCACTTGGAGCAATTCTGACGCTACCAGAAACAAGGGATTTAGACCATCCTATAGCATTTGCAAGCAAGAAATTGTCAAAATCAAAGAAGAACTACAACACCACAGAAAGGGAATGCTTAGCTATGGTATATGCACTTCATAATTTCAGACACTATTTACTAGGGAAACACTTTAATATGTTCACAGATCATTATGCCCTCAAATACCTATTCAACAAGCCAGTGTTGGGGGGGAGAATCTGTAGATGGTTGTTTTTATTTCAAGAATTTGATTTTGAAGTAATAGTGAAACCACGAAAGCTGAATGTAGGACCTAATCATCTATCAAGCGTCACTAATGGAGAGGAACCTACTAACTTGGAAGAAAACTTCCCTGATGCACAGTTGTTTTCAGTACAAATAGTTGATGAATATTTTGTTGATATTATTGAATACTTAAGCACATGGATTGCACCACGGTAATTTAGCATTGCGTAGAAGAAAAATCAGGTAGATAGAGCTGCAGACTATCAACTGATTGCAGTACACCTATATAAAATAGGCACATATAGAATTTTGAGAAGGTGTGTATTAAAGCATGAAAGGCCCAAAATTTTGGCAAAATTTTATGAGGGAATATTTGAAGGACATTATGTAGGAAAAGATATCACACAGAAGGTATTGCGCACAAGAATATGGTGGCCAACAGTCCATAGAGATGCCAAGGAATATTTTCATACATTTGATGTATGTCAGAGGGTTTGCAAACCCAACAGAAGGGATGAGATTCCCCTGAAACCATAAGTAACTTTGCAGGTATTTGAAAAGTGGGAAATAGACTTTATTGGGCCAATCCATCCACTAGCAAAAAATTGAAGAGAAAGATACATCATTACTGCGACAGAACACTTAACAAGATGGGCAGAAGCAACACCAATCAAATATTGCAGTGCAGAGACAACAACACACTTCTTGTTCAAGCAAGTGATCACTAGATTTGGATGTCCAAGAATTTTGATGAGAGACCAAGGTACTCTCTTTATCAACAATACTATCAGGGATACGACTGAGGAGTTTGAATTTTATCACCAGAAGAGTACACCATACCATCCTCGGGAAAATGGAATAATAGAAGCCTTCAATAAGCACTTGCAGAATGCTCTGAAATAGATATACAATGTCAACATGGATGATTGGGACTTGAAAATACTAGCAGTATTGTGGAAATACAGGACTACATGCAAGAAGTTGACAGGAAAGACACCATTCAGATTGGTGTATGGGCATGAAGTAGTATTACCATTAGAATTTTTGGTACCTAGTCTGCGCATAGCAACAATTACTAATATGACAAAAAGAGGTGCAGTAAAGGAAAGGTTGAATCAACTCATGCAAATGGAAGAGGAAAATATTCTGGCAAGATTTCACCAAGAAGTATAGAAAGCCAGAGACAAATCCTGGCATGATAGACATATCAAGAGGAAGAGTTTCAAGGAAGGAGACCTAGTATTCTTTATGACAACAAATTTTTTCAACATCTTGGTAAGTTTAGAATGCATTGGCTAGGGCCCTATAAAGTAAAGATTGTCATAGATGGGGGATCTGTACAGCTAAAGGATCTAGCAGGAACATAATTCAAGGGAATGATCAATGGTAGTTGAATGAATCTCTACAGGGACAATCGACCTCCTGAAGCTTGAAAGTTCCAACGTAGTGGGACATGCATGTACATAGTGTACTATAGTAGAAGCTAGGATAGAAAATGACAAAAATAAATAAAATGGAGAAAAAGAAATACAGAAGTAGAAAAGAACAAAAATACAAAAACACCGAAAAAAGTCGCGCGCAGAAATTACTTCGACAGATATCAAAAGATTGCGTGCATTAAAAATTGAAGTCATCGCAAATGCATGCAAAAAGTAAAAGGTGAGCCCGACCCGGTCTACAAAAGGCGGAAAGTGCATAGTTATTCAGCACTTAGTGAATTTTGAGCTCAGAGAGAGAAAAAGAACACATGCCCTAGTTACCAAGTGACGAAGTAGAAAGCTAAGTTGTGATATTTGCAAAGGATGACTCCACTGAAGTTTGGGTCAATGGGATATTTTATCTGGGTCACTCAACAGGACCAAAGGTGCAAAGAGAGGATTTAGCAGCCGAAGAATATAGTCGAGCTCAAGGATGTGACCACCTCGGACCCAGAATCGATTAGCCCAATGCAGGTTGAGGAAGATCTCCCTACAACCTAGCAAGTAGAGATAGGGCAGAGCTCGAGGGACGAAAATGGGGTTTCAAAATCTAAACCCAAGGCGCCTGGAAGACCAGATGACACTATGGGACCACGATAGTCCCAGACACAAGACAAAGTACTGGTCGAGGACATCAACGACCATCCAGATTCAGTAGGGAAGAAGAGGGCGCAAAATCAGCAGAGGCAAGCACATCTGTTGTGGGGCAGAAAATAAAGACCCCTGACAGTATGGAAATTACCCTCCCATTTATTCCATACATAATCCCCACTGTAGATGATATGTTGAGGAAGGTACCAAAGTTGAGATATGTGGATCATGACATGCACGACATGGCCAAATTTATAGAATTGGTTGAGGAAAATTATTTGATCAACACGGGGGAGATTGGACCCTTAGGGAGACCCACGCTATATCCCATGCAGTGGATTACGGGGTTGTATAAATCAGGGATTATGAATCTTTTGGACATACCACATTTTGGGAACGATAAGAATGTCGGTCTGTGCATCAAACAACTAGTCATTTGGGTCCATGGAGGCATCCTTTGGATGGACAGACCAGTGTAGATCGATGTGGCATTTATTTCCAAGATCACGGGACTGCCCATAGTGGGTGTGCATCCCAAAGAATTCCTAGAAAACAAAGCGTGTGAGAAATAACTGGCGAAACAAGTTAAAGCACAATTCGACACGACTAGGGGAAACAAATGCATCATCATCAAAGAGATCTAAAATGACAACGTGACAAGATTCACAAGTAAACTAATGGCATTCAATTTGCTAAGAAAATGTCACAGAAAGGAAGTGACAGCAAGAGTGATCGTAGTGGCAGCGTAGTGTGCGAAGGGGATGATGTTTAGTTGGGCGTCGTACCTATTAAACCAATTCATACTTGATCGTCGTGATGCATAGGACAATGGAACCAATTTCCATTACTCCTAGTTGATAATATTGATAGCTTTGGCAGGGTGGAAATAGCCCAATTTCTCAGCATTCCTGGACAGGGTAGGAAAGTGTTATGCGTCCAGGTATGAGTCTCTCTAGCAAGAAAAAGATAACAAGATACAAAAGGAAAACAACATTGTGTTTGTCATGTTGTTAGAAGAAATCCAACAATGCACAACAAATGTTTGGTGCATACCTATGGCAGTAGCATAGGAGACAGAGGGGATAGCCAAATTCAAGGCATCCTGACATCATGTATGGATCCAAGCCGCAAGGGATCCCAAAAAGGAGTGGCTAAAGATGCAGTATTGTGTCACGAGGGAGAAAGTGGACTGGATTATCAAAGATTGGCATATGCAGTGGCATTCATCAACAACAAAACCAACCACAAGAATAGGCACAACGTAGTCCTCGAAGCCCAAGGACGAGGATGAATCAGGATCATCAGCAAGAATATGTATCTTGGTTGACAACACTCGAACAACAACATCGTGAAGCCTACCAAGTGTGAGCAGCATAGTACCGAAATAGCTAAGAAGAACACCCACAGCAGTAAGAACAAGAAGTCAGTCGCAGATGGGGAAAAAGGAGATGGTACAGGCTCAAGAGGAAAGAGGCCAAAGAACAACGAGAGAGTCGCAACCCTCACAAATGGAAAGCAAGCCCGTGCAAGGAAAATATGCATGCAAAAAGAGAAAGTATGAAACAAAGGACCCAGACATCACCTTGACTTGGGATGATGCAGATCTCATCATGGACAAGTTCCAAGACAGGAGCAAAGAAGTGGTCATAACTACAGATGTGTAGAGGGAACAAATTATGGCCAAACTCATAGAGGTCCATGAAAACATACAACATCTACGGGGATGGGTAGAATCACAGGCCACCGGGCAGCAATAGGAGAAGGCATAGAGGCCACCTATGCTGAAAGAGGGTGAAGCGACTGTGTAGTTTGTCGTCCAAGGAAGGGAAACATTTATGATAACACGCCAAATGATCATGCTCGATTAAGAGACAGTGAAGAAACCCCTTGAGGAATTAGAACAAAATTGATATGGTGATGGCACACATACCAATGAAGTCTTTATATGGGATACAAGACAACATTATGTAGGAAGTACACTCTAGGGCCTGCACAGATGCCACAAATATAAAGGTGGGCAAAGGGGTCACAGAGATGCTCCAGATCACATGCGACCAGTTGACTATGGAAAAGGAGGAGGAGAAAGAACGTGTAGACAAGCTAGAGAAGGGATTGACAGCGGCATACATCTGAATCCTGAATAGCGTACAAGAAGTAGAGTGAAGTGTAGAGGAGAAGATCGACCTCATTTCATAGACAATCGATCAGTATTGGTAGGAGATTGAGGAATTAAAAGAAAATCGTAAACCCACGAATCCCCCGAAGGTGAAGGAGAAAAGGAATCAGGAAGTTGCAAGTCAAATGGATGAGATGGAAAAACAAGTTAGCATAGCAATAGGATTGTTTGACAGAGCAACGCATCTTTGTATAGCGGTGGAGGAAGATGATCAGGTCCAGCAGTGGGACCAGGAAGAAGAAAGAGTAAGTGCGGCTATCCAAGACCTCAAGAAAAGGAAAAAGACAATGAGTATCACAATGCATCTGAAAGGAACTCAAGATATGAAGAAGTTGCAGGTAGAGTTAAAAGCATCACAGACGCAAAAGCAGGAAAGACAGGAGTAGATGGAACCCCTTCATGAGAAGGTAGCGCAAATGATCGCATAGTTGGAGGAGGAGAAGAGGAACATGGCACAAGCATAGACAAGGGGTGCAAAAATGATCCAGGAGGATACCACAGCGCAAGTATTAGAGGCACTCGCAGAAAATGCCACGCAGGTCAAAGAAATAGGAAGGGAACTTGCAAACAAGTTTCACTGCCTAGCAGAGGCTGTTGAGGGAGCGCACACTACCTAGGTGGCTCAGGATGAGCCACATGTCGGAGTTGGGGGCCTGTTGGGTACATACTGATTTTGAAAAAAATTCCATTTTTGGAAAGTAAATCTTAATTTGGAAAAACACAGTTGGAAGGAAAAGCAACACGTGTAAGAAAAAGTCGCATGAAAAGGTGGAAAGCATGCAAGGCACGGAGGTAGTAAGACCTAGCCATGTTAGGGTTATGGTTTTGGAATGTAATGTCTAATAAGATTGTAAAATAATATAAATAAGCACCTAGGAGGTTTAGGTCGGGGGTTCTATGTGGTTGTTGTTGGTTGGAAGTGGGTTCCAAGGTAATTTTGAATTGTAAGAAATTGTTGTGATACCTTTTTGTAAGTTATTGAGCTGTAGAAGAGTCGGGTAGTTAGATATTGATGGTTAGATCATAGGATGAGGATCCTGGTGTGATATAGTCTGCCTCACAAAGGTTGTGGAACCTTTCCTCATGATAGTATGATTGGAATTGTAGTGCACACAGTGCCATTTATTGTAGCAAACATAATAAAGATCCTAAGAAGCTAGATCTTTGTGGAGGTAGCCCAGGAGGTGGTGAACCATGGTAAAACTTGTGTATTGTGTGATGATTGAATGTCTATTTACTTTTTGTTAATGGTTGATCATCTTTAATTCATGTTAATGATTGATTTATACATATGTGGTTAGCTAGATCTGTTAGAATGCATGCATAGGCTTAGCAGATGAATGGATTTTAGAATAATAGATTGATTAATTAGTGTAAGGTCTAAAGAATATCAAGTATACTCCTAGATCCCCACTCTTTCCCAGACTGCAAGCACTTGAGCTTTGCATTCACCCATAGAACTATCTAGGGTGAGACTGCGCAGTACATTTTGTGTGTTGTGTTTCATTCTGGTTTACTAGGAGGGCCAATAGTTTTAGAGGGTTTTGTTGGAAACATGTTCACATATGAACCTGGGTCGGCCCAAGATGTAGAAATAATGAGTAATAACCAACAGTATCAGAACTTGCGTAGATGGATTTATCATATCACACAAAGTGAACATTGTGTCAATTTCAATGAGAAGATATAGACAAGACTGACTGTGACGGAGAAATGCATTACTGTGTAGGTTGGAATGAAAATATTGTTAAAAACAATTAGGCATCAAAAAGGCAGTTGGATGGTCGGTGTGATGGGTCATTAAAGCACCATATAAGCAGTAAATTAGAAAATCCTCCATAAATCAAGATCGATCGATGGTATGAGACTGACATTACCTAAAGGATTGTGTAATTAAGATGCAATGATAGAGAAACTCATAAAATCTGGTGGTGGATGGGATGAGTTAGTTAAAACGGGGTGGGATGGGTATGGTCGACATGAGAGAACAAGGGCATAAGAGAATCATTAACCAAAGCCAACTCTTGCATATCACTATGGGAAAATCAAAATGACCCAGCAAGAACAGAGTCGAGCTACATCTAGCAACGCTCGTATACGGTGATAGTTCATGAAGAGATCACTCTATATGAATGGGGAAAGATCCGCCAGCAATACCATCAGTCCTCCCAAGGATGAGTAGAGCAAGAGAGATGTTGGAAAATCCTACCAACTTGAATTTTGTGGACCAGAACATTATCAATGAACAACTAGTTCGGGAGATGGCTAGGGATCAATACTTGTATGTTGAGTGCATACTGGATACAAGGACTCACATCATTTCCAACATAAAGTTACACAAAGATCGACCCGGAGCTAGTATCAGGTCTGGGGGTTGTAAACACTTCATGATAGTAAAAGAGAAGGAAATGGATCAGGATCCCACTAAAAGAGAGGTTTCCCAAAAAATTTCCACATACACGACGCCCAAATTAAACCTGGAGAATTTACCAAAGGCCATATGCACAAAGGAGGATGGTGTAGTCCTCAAACAACCTCAATAGAGTATCATCAGAGAAGATGAGTACATGAAGAGGAGGATTAACCATTATTTTTTCTCCAAGAAGTGATGTTTCCTTCCTAGGCAACACAACCTCTGATGTTTCCATCCAGACTTAGGCTAACATCAGGCGGGAAGAGGCATTCAAGAGGGAAAATGATGACCCTCTAAGGCATAGTGTGAAGAAGAATCAGGAACCAAAGAAAACATCTTGGCTAGCAGTGAGAATCACTACACAAACAACCCAATAAGAAACTGTTGGCAGCCATATTAATCTCTATCTTTCTTTTTTTACAAGCTACCTACACAAGGTTTTTGAACCCTCATTACTCGTCGCAACTTTTTAAACGACACCATTATCTTTTTCTTTTTGCATGCCTATTTTTCGTTTTCGTTTTCATGACTGCAAGTGTGAAAACCCACAGTTGGAATTCATGTTGATTACATCAAAGGATTAATCATCATTTGGTTTATCATGAACCTACTTGTTTACATGGTTATAACTCCTTGACCTCAAACACACCACTGGTTACATATTTATCGAAACACCAAACATTTATGCATTTGACTATTGTTAATATGGTGTCGATTTACAAAATCTTTGACACAATGGTTTGTTTGACACATTGATTTTTGGGTCAAATCGTGGTTATGTAATGGTTCATTTGACATGTTGATTAAATTTCTTTTGGATATGCATTGTTATGATTTGAATGTACCATTACACCAAGGCGCCATTCCAAGTACAGCCCGACATGATATTCTTGCATGGCCTCAATTTACACCACTATCCTCGCACGCATAGCATTAACGCTTCGCCCTTGCATTTCGAGCTGCCTGTGCATTGTGTTGGGGAAGCTTTGGGATAATGGTTTTGTTTCTATCCTGTCAAACCCTATTGTCAAATACCCTGTTGATTTTGTGCTACTAGCTATGGCTCCTGTAGTGAGAATCAAACCCAACGGTGTCCAAAATTTGTTGTTGTTTGATAATGCCCGAGAAGACTTAGAGAGGAATGGTGTAAGTTTTAAACCTGCGAAGTAAAGCAATGCATATAGATTCTTAAGCAATACATAAATTAATCAATGGCTCATACACAGAGTACACAGAGATTTTTACCGAAAACCCTCAAC
>JZKD02S2103540.1:1129851-1142400 GCA_000966675.3 Picea glauca | reverse complement strand
GGACCCTCAAAATGGCCCCGGAAGTTAAAACCTGCTAAAAATAGTAAATTGCCAAAATTGTCAGAAAGTCGTTTTGAGCCATTTGGAAAAGGTGGGTGGCCACTGATATCCACCTAGATCAGGATATTAGTGTGTGTAGAAGGGAATCAATTTTATGAAAAGATCATGAATGTAATAGACAATTAGTAAGAAAGAAGATGAATAAAGAAGGATTTTAGAGAGGATATTGCGTCTTATGCTTCTTTTACTTGTCTGTATGCATTTATGAATGATGATATTCTTTGTAGAATAGAGTTAGTCTATGGATCGATTATGCTGGAATGTTCATGTATGGCGATGATAATCTAGGTAATAATCAAGAACGTAATTTAGCTAGAGGATAAGGAACAATGATTCACACCTCTGTCTCTTGTTCCCTTACTACTGCAAAAACTTGGTTCTTACAATCCCAATAGATACCTTGGGTGAGACTTCATATGCGTAAGTAGGTGATGTCGAAAGGACCAGTGTCTTGAGGGTTTGTTGGTCACAGTTTAACCAAACCTTGGGTCTTACAACCCATGCGATGATTAGGCTATCCCAACATGTACCTCTGCAGATCCTTGAGGTATTTTAGAACCAGATCTCGCTCGGAGTATTTGATACCCTGCTTGGTGTTCAAGGTATGGAATGTATTTGACGCAGCGTGGTCCATCTCATGTACTGGTCATCATATTTTTCCACAAATTAATATTTCTCCTTAACCATATCCATAAAAAAATCCCAACTGTGCTCGACCCCAAATATTCTAGACTCCCCTCTAGAATTTCTCTCCCAGTAAGTTTCCCACCAATGTTTGACATGGGGGAGAGACTTAAGGACTGCAAAGGTGATATTTTCTCTATAGGAAAAATTGTGAACATAGAAATAAAATTCTAGCAAATTTAACCATTTTTACAAAGCATCTACATCGATCTAACCTTCAAATATGA
This sequence comes from Picea glauca, assembly GCA_000966675.3. NCBI lineage: Eukaryota > Viridiplantae > Streptophyta > Pinopsida > Pinales > Pinaceae > Picea > Picea glauca. The sequence goes on along the minus strand of JZKD02S2103540.1, from coordinate 1,141,429 downwards.
GAATATCAAAATTAACTTGTACCTTGAATGGGGAAGTGTCTCCAAAGTGACTACTTGACGAATACACTCATGTTATTGTCGGCAATCATTGAAGGATTTAGGAAAAATTCTCCAGCATCTCGTTCCTTTGTTGCGCGAGGGATTTTGCAATCAACAGCTTGATGGGATATTCTGCTCCTTCGTCTCTCTTATCTTTTTCCATGGGAGGCTGCTTGGGTTGGTGAGAGTGGTTTTACTCAAGAGAAACTAGCTCGAGACCCAAATATCTATACCCTGACCTCGTCGGGGACATGCACTAAGAAATGAAAAAGGAGTAGTTTACTCTGATACCACCGATCTAAATTATTTTGAAAAACAAATGAAGGAAGAGATATAAAAATGAAATATACAGATATATTGCAACAAACACAGAGATACAAAAATTCATACTTTTTATTAATGAGAGAAATGTACAGAAACTGTAAAATTACAAAGTGAATGACTCTCTATAATGGTGGCATCTTATCTCTAAGAAGAGATGCGATGGCTACGCTCATTCGCAAGAATATGGTGATGTTTACAATGAGGCTCTAGAGGTCTTTTTAACATAAATAAAATAAAAAACCCTAACCTCAGAAGATGAAATTCCAAAAGGTTTGTGGGCCCCAATGGGGGTAGTTGATACATCAACTTACCAAGGGTGTATCTTTTGAATACAATCTCTATTTGGGGCGAATGATAGCTTGTTGGAAAGGTATATCTGAGAAATACACATTTCTCTATCACACTTTGGATAAAACATACAATGTGACTATGATGGGCCCAAAAAACCTTGTTTAGGGCCTCAAAATGGCCCCGAAAGTTTAGGACCCGAAAAAATGTAGAACAATTTCCAAGATGGAAACCCCTATTTTGATCTAGCGGAATAGGTGGGTGGCCACCGATTTCCACCCAGATAATTCTTCCCCCCTTAGGAAGCAATGGTCTCCATTGTGTCAAGTTTCCAGGGAAGCTTTTGTTGAATATGAACCTTGGTGAGTTGCTTGCCTTGCTGAAGAAGTTGTCATGCTTAGCTTGTTGAAGGTTGTTATGAACCTGTTGTTGGAGGGGTTGGATACATTCAACTGATATAGCTTCATGATATTCCTGAGTGTGGGAGGACTATGTCAGTGAATGTGCAAAATGAAGATCATGAAGGGATTTGTTATCAGTTTGCTTCACTGGATAGTGTGGAGGCACCCATGTAGGTGCAATAAGAATATCTTGGTTCGCTTCTACAATATTGTTGATCTGCTTCTACAAGATATAAGGGTCTTGAGTCGAGGTTGCAATGGTTGTAGTGTCATTTTATTCTGACCAAATTTTGAAGAGGCTAAACTTTGCGGTATGAGAGATTACTTTGCAACATTGTTTTATCGAGACAAAAATCGGATCTACCTCTAGTATCCTGTATTGTTTTATCGAGACAAAAATCGGATCTACCTCTAGTATCCTGTAGATATGACCCCCTAGAGTAATGATGACTCTATGGGGTCGAGACTCATAAAAAACATGACGCTTCCACATATATGGTTGGCCTAATATAACATCACAAGATTACAGTGGGGAAACATCACATAGTACATCATCCTTGAAGGGCTTGATGTTGTATGGCAAGTGGCACTGTTGGTTGACACGAACAGCTCGTCCCCAATGAAACCATTTGATGTTGTATGGATGCAAGTGTGGTGTTTTCGATAAATCCAATTGTATGATGACCTCTGATCAAATGAGATTCTTCTAGCTTCCAGTATCAAAAATAAAATGCAGCAGGGTCCCCTTCACCCACATCTATGAATGGAAGAGGCTCTCCCCCTCCTCAAGATCCTCCGGTTCTTCGGATTGGATTGTTGTGGTTGCGACAGTAGTAGTGGATTCTGCATCAATGATCTGTATCCTTTTATTAGTGTCTGAATTAGAGTCTGATTTAGGATCTGACTATGCTTCTTTGAGCTTGTCCACCTATGACAATTTTGAGTGACATTCATCGGTGTTGTGCCAAGGGATTTTGTGGAAGTCACACCACTTCCCGGTGTCCTTTTTCGTCTTCTTGTTACCCTTCTTTTCCTGTGTCTTGGTTTGGTTGTCTTGAGGTTGGCTATTCAGTGGATTAGGGCTACCTTTACCATACTTTGGTTGTTGCATATTTTCAAACCCAAATTCATGCTTGTTCTGGTGCTTAAATTTCTCCTCCATTTTGACAACATATTGATAAGATGCTCCCAGTGATGAGATGTCCAAAAACTCCATTTTGGTTTGGATGTACCTGTGTAGAGCCCCACTGTATTTTAGAACCATTTTCCACTCGAAGTATTTGATACACATATTGGTGTGCAAGGTATGGAAGTTATCTGTGAACTATGGTACTGTTTGGCCCCTCTCTTGATGCATCGTGTTCCATCTCATGTATTGGTCATCATAGTTTCCCACGGGGTAATATTGCTCCTTGACCATATCCATAAAAAAATCTCAAGTGGGCTTGACCCCAAATATTCCAGACTCCTATGTGAAATTTTTCTCCCAGTAAGTTTCTCACCCATGTTTGACATGGTGGAGAGCCTTAAGGAGCACAAAGGTGATATTTTCTATTGGAAAAATTATGAACCAACAAATACCCTTCTAGCAAATTTAACCATTTTTCCAAAGAATCTACATCAATCTGACCTTCAAAAATGGGAATATGAAAATTAACTTGTACCTTGAATGGGGCAGCATCTCCAAAGTGACTGTTTAGCAAAGATGTGCATGTTATTGTCAGAAATCGTTGAAGGATTTGGGAATTTTTTTTCAACATCTCATTCTTCTGTTGCATGAGGGCTTCCGTGAGAAACAAGTTTATAGGATATTATCCTCCCTCATATCTCTTATATTCCGCCATGGGAGGCCGCTTGGGTTGGCGAGAGTAGTTGGCGACAAGAGAAACTAGCTCGAGACCCAACTCTCTATACCCTGACCTCATTGGGGACATGCAATAAGAAACGAAAAAGGAGTACCCTGCTCTGATCCAGATTATTTTGAGAATGGAATGAAGAAAGATATATAACAATCAAATATACATAGATATTGCAAAAAACATAGAGATACAATAATTCACAATTCTTATTAATGAGAGAAATGTTTAAAAAACTGTAAAATTATAGAGGGAAAGACTCGCTAGAATGGTGGCAGCTTATCTCTGAGAAGAGATGTTATGGCTATGATCATTCGAAATAAGATGATGGTGTTTACAATGAGGCTCTAGATTCCTTGTTAACATAAAGAAAATCCAAAACCCTAACCCCAGAAGATGAAGCACAAAAAGATTTGTGGGCCCTGATGGGAGTAGTTGATACGTCAACTTCTCAAGGCCGTAATTTTTTCATACGATCTTTGTTTGGGACACATGATAGATCGTTGGAAAGGTCTATCCAAGGAATACACATTTTTACATTGCACTTAGGTTAAATCCTAGAGTGTGACTATGGTGGGCCCAAAAAACGTTGTTTAGGGCCTCAAAACGACCCCGAAAGTTTAGGACACGAAAAGTTGTAGAAAAATTGCCAAGGTGGAAATTCCTATTTTGATCCAACAGAATAGGTGGGTGGCCACCGGTTTCGACCTAGATATTTCTTCCCCCTTAGGAAGCAATGGTCTCCATTTCGTCAAGTTTCCAGGCAATCTTTTGTTGAATCTAAACCTTGGTGAGTTTCTTTACTTGCTGAAGAAATTCTCCTACTTAGCTTGTTGAAGGTTGTTATGAACCTATTGTTGGAGGGGTTGGATCTGTTCAATCGATATAGCTGCATGAATTTCTTGAGTGTGGGAGGACTCTATCTGTGAATATGCAACATGAAGAGCATGAACGGATTTGCTATAACTTCTCTTGAGTGTACAGTGGAGGCACCCTTATAGGTGGAGTAATAATTTCTTGGTGCTCTTCTACAATATTGTCGATCTTCTTTTGTTGGATAGAAGGGTCTTGGTCCTAGGCGACAGTGGTTACAGTGTCCTTATATTCTGACCAGATTGTGAAGAGGCTAAAATTTGAGGTATGATAGATTACTTTGTGACACTATTTTGTTGGGACAATAGTTAGAACTAACTCTAGTATCTTGTAGAGATGACCCCCTAGAGTACTAATCATGCTATAGGTTCGAGCCTCATAAACAACATGACACTTCCACATATATGGATGACCTAACAGAACATCACATACTTAAAATGGGTAAACATCACATAGTACCACATCCTTGAAGGGATTGATGTCGTATGACAAGCGACATTGTTGGCTGACACGGAGATCTCGTCCCTGGCGAAGCCATCTGATGTTGTATGGTTGCGGGTGTGGTGTTGTTGGAACATTCAATTGCTTAACGACCTCTGCTGAGATGAGGTTCTTATGGCTTCCGTTATCAACAATAAAATGCAGTGGGGTCCCCTTCACCCACATTTGTTAATGGAAGAGGCGCTCCCCCTCCACAGGATCCTTTGAATCTTCAAGTTGAATTGTTGCAGTCATGACAATAATAGTGGGTTCTACATCAATGATATGTCTCTTTTTATTATTGTCTGAATCAAAGTCTAATTCAAGGTTCGACTATGTTTCTTTGAGATCATCCACCAATGACTTTTTTGAGGGACATTCATCGGTGTTGTGCCAAGGGATTTTGTGGAAGTCGCACCACTTTCCAGTGTCATTTTTCATCTTCCTGTGGCCTAGGATGGTTTTCTTGAGGTTGGATATTCTGTGGCTTAGGGTTTCCTTTACCATACTTTGGTTGTTGTGGATTTGCAGACCCAAATTCCCTCTTGCTCTGGTGCTTAAATTTCTGCTCGATTTTGACAGCATATTGATAAGCTTCTCCCAGTGATGAGATTTCCAGAAACTCTATTTCAGTTTGGATATACCTATGTAAAGCCCTATGGTATTTTAGAACCAGATGTCACTCGAAGTCTTTGATACCCATCTTGGTGCACAAGCTATGGAAGGTATTTGTGAACTATGACACTGTTTGGTCCCTATGTTGATGCAATGTGGTCCATCTCATGTACTGGTCATCATAGTTCTCCATAGGGTAATAATGCTCCTTGACCACATCCATAAAAAAATATCAAGTGGGCTTGGCCGCAAATATTCTAGACTCCTCTATGGAATTTTTATCCCAGTAAGTTTCCCACCAATGTTTGACATGGGGGAGAGCCTTAAGGAGCACAAAGGTGATCTTTTCTCTGTTGGAAAAATTGTGAATAGAGAAATAACCTTCTAGCATATTTAACCATTTTTCCAAATCATTTGCATCGATCTGACCTTCAAATATGGGAATATAAAATTTAACTTGTACCTTGAATGGGGAAGCATCTTCAAAGAGACTGCTTGACCAAGACGCACCTATTATTATCGACAATCATTGAAGGATTTGGGAAAAATTCTCCAACATCTCGTTCCTCTATTGTGGGAGGGATTTCATGAGCAACAACTTGATGGGATCTTCTACTCCCTCGTGTCTCTTTTCTTCTGCCATGGTAGGTCGCTTGGGATGGTGAGAGCGGTTGTACTCAAGAGAAACTATCTTGAGACCCAACTCTCTATACCTCGACCTCGTCAAGGACATGCACTAAGAAACAAAAAAGGAGTAGTCTGCTCTGATACCACTGTTATGGATTATTTTGAGAAAGAAATGAAGAGAGAGATATAACAATGAAATTTACAGAAATATTGCAATAAACACAAAGATATATTAATGCACAATTTTTATTATTGCAAGAAATGTACAGAAACTGTAAAATTATAGAGTGAACGCATCGCTAAAATGGTGGCATCTTACCTCTGAGAAGAGATGTGATGACTATGCTCATTCACAAGAATATGATGATGTTTACAATGAGGCTCTAGAGACCTTTTTAACATAAATAAAATCCAAAACCCTTACCCTAGAAGATGAAACGCCAAAAGGTTTGTGGGCCCTAATGGGGGTAGTTGATATGTCCACTTCCCAAGGGTGTAAATTTTGCATATGATCTTTGTTTGGGGCACATGATATCTCGTTGGAAATTTCTATTTGAGGACTACACATTTTTTCATCATGCTCTGGGTAAAATACGAAGTGTAACTATGGCGGGCCCAAAAAACATTTTTTAGGTGATATGGATTTTATGAGAAGAACGAAATGAATACAGATTATTAACAGGTGCTTAACACAAAATAACATAGAGACAGTAAAATTGGTTTTCTATTCAATAAGGAAATAAGCTGAAATTGTAAAATGCAGCGGAAACAAACTTGCTGGAATGGTGGCGGCTTATCTCTGAGAAGATATGTGACGACTGCGCTCATTCGCAAGAAGATGATTACAATGAGGCTATCAAGGCCTTTTTACAATAAACAAGAATGAAAAAAAACATAGACATCCAAAAACCTAACATTGGGAGATGAAGCGCCAAAAGTCATGTGGGCCCCATCTGGGTAAGTTAGCACATCAACTTCCCGGGGTCGTAACTTTTGCATACGATATCCATTTTAGGCGTATGATAGCCCATTGGAAAGGTGTCATCAAGGAGATTAATTTTGGGGACTCAATCATGCCTTCTTCTATCACTGAGAATATCAATCCCGAAAAATCTTCATTTAGGCCCTCAAAATGGCCCCAGAAGTTAAAACTGCTAAAAATAGTAAATTGCCAAAATTGCTAAAAAACTATTTCGAGCCAGTTGGAAAAGGTGGGTGGCAACCGATATCCACCTGGATCAATCCTCTCTTCTTATGAAGCAATTTTATCCATTGCATTGAGTTCCCCCATCAGATGAGGAAATTTTTGTTGAATTTGGCCTCGGGTGAGCCACTTGCCTTGGTGCAGGAGTTGCCCTACTTTGACAACTCGATAAAGATGGATCCTTTATTGTCAAGTTCCCTTGATCTGTGTGTCCACAATCTGATCGTTGGATGCCTGTTGTATGCATTAGGGGTTGAGATCTGTTGCTGATAGTTTTTCTGCTACGTCTGAGGTGTCCAATAATGGTGGGAAATAAGGGCGAAGGAGATACACGTTGAACACTGGGTTCAGGCCAAGGAAAGGATGAATGTTGAGCTCAAAAGAATTATCCCCCATGGCCTTGGTGATGGTGTACAACCCATAACGGAGTGGGAAAAGATTCTGATGGGGTCCTATAAGGCGTTCTTTCTGCAAGTGCAACCAAACTTTTTCGCCCAACTGAAACTTATGTGGCACCCGATGTTGATCATGGCACTGCTTGTACTTGTCATTGGACTTCTGTAGGATATCCTGAACCTATTGGCGGATGTGTTGAATCTGCTCAATGAACTGAGTGGATTTGTCAGCTTCAGTTGGAGCAGGAGATGAGTTGGTTGAGGTGACTGCAAGGGGAAGTGCAACATCTATGGGACCCAATGGTTGGAATCCCAACCCCACCTGAAAGGGGTTGTGGTTGGTTGGCTATGCAGGGCTCGGTTGTAGCTATGTTGGACATAGGGAAGGCTATCATCCCATGTTCAAGGGTGCTTTGAATTATATATGCGAAGGATATGCACAATCATTCGATTTACGACATCAGTTTGGCCATCTATCTAGAAGTTTATGGATTTGGTGAGCTTAGTGTCCAGTAGTGACCAGAGGCTCAACCAGAATGTGTTGAGAAATCGATTGTCCCAATCTGAGACAATGGTTTGTGGGATTCCAATATGTACCTAGAGTCGTTCAAAGAAGAGTTTGGCAGTGGCCTCTGCTGTGATGTTCTTCTTGAAGGCAACTAGAATCGTCATCTTATAAAAGAGATCAACAACCACAAAAACACAATCATTTCCCCGCTTGGTGGATGGGAGGCCTGACATGTAGTCCATTGAGATGGATTACCATGGCCTGTCAGGAGTAGAAAGAGGGGTGTACAGGCCCTGTTTCTTAGTGGCCAGTTTGGAAATAGCGTAGGCAGTGGAGGACCTGATATACTTGCTGACCTCATGTCAAAGTTTCGGCCAGTAGAAATATTTATGTAGCATCGCCACTGTCTTTTCGACATTGAAGTGTCCTTCCACCCGACTGTAGTGGGTTTCCCATATCATCTTTGCTCGCTCGCTTGATTGAACATGGATATGGCCTAGACAACACAACAACCCATCCTAAAGATGGAAATTATCGACAACTACATTTGCACCCAACATTTGGTAGGTGGTGGCGAAGTCCGGGTCTGTCTAATAGAGTTGGGGCCATCCATAGGTCTCATGGTCGGAGGATTCTAGCACCGTGGTGATTTTTGTGACTGGCGGTCTGCTGAGGAAATCAGCGATGCGATTGGTGCTTCATGTTTTATACTTGATGTTGAGGTGGAATTGTTGCAAGTATGTGGACCACTTTTGATGGTGATCATTCTATAGTTTTCCTTGTGTTTCCATGAACTGCAGTGGCTTATGATCAGTGTGAATGACTGTCTCCTTCCCAAGAATGTAATGTCTCCACTAGCGACAAGTTTGCACAATGGATTACATTTCTTTGTCGTAAGTAGGGTACTTACAAACAACATTTGATAGTGTCTCACTATGATAGGCCACAGGGTGGTCGTGCTGAGTGAGAACGATGCCCACCCCATAGTCTAAAGCATCTGTCTCGATCTCAAAGGGTTGTCGCAGGTCTGGTAGTGAAAGTACTGGGGATGAGCACAAGAGCTGCTTCAAATCGTCGAATGATTATTGTTTTGAATAGCCCCATGTAAATTTTTCCTTACCACCACCCTTGGTTATTTGGCTAAGTGCCCATGCAATATGGGAGAATCCCAACACGAACCTGTAGTAGAAATTGGCAAGGCCCAAGAAGCTCTGAAGCTCAGTGAGTGTGGTTGGGGTTGGCCAGTGACGGATGACTTGGAACTTGGTTGGATCCACATGTACGTCATGTTGATCAAGTATGTAGCCCAGGTAATGGACCCTGTCCATGCTGAAGGAACATTTTTCCAAGTTGGCATATAGCTTGTGTTGTCGTAGGGTGTGTAGAACCTGCTGAATATGTTGCAAGTGTTTGGCCCAAGTCTTGTTGCAAATGAGAATGTCATCCAGATACACCACTATAAAATTATTGGTGAATGGTCGCAGGATATCGTCTATCATCCTCATGAAAGTGGCTGGAGCATTTGTCAAACCAAAGGGCATGACCAACCATTCAAAAAGGCCTTCCTTTGACTTGAAGGTGATTTTCCATACATCTGTTTGTTCTATTGGGACCTGGTGGTAGCCAGACTTCAGATCAAACTTACTGAAGTATTTGTCCCCTGTGAGTTGATCAAGGAGGTCGTCTATTCATGGAATTGGGTATCGGTTTTTGAGTCTGACTTTATTCAAAGCTTGATAATCAATGTAGAGTCGCCAGGTTCCATCTTTCTTCTGTACCATCACGATTGGGCTCCTGCAAGGTGATGAGATAGGACGAATGTGCCCCTTGTGGAGCAGTTCTTGGATCTATTGTTTGATCTCCTCATTCTCTAACAGAGAGCGGAAATAGACTGACCCATTGGGCAGCAGTGTGCCAGGGGTCAGATCGATGGGGTGCTTGACCTAGCAATGCAGAGGTACCTCGGTAGGTGAGGAGAAGATATCTGAGTATTCTTCCATGACCTTATCTACTTGCTTCTACTGTGTGGAGAGGTCGGTCGCAAAGACCCTGGATGTGGCTGTGATCTTTCCCTTATTCTGAGAGTGAATCACGAAGAAGACAAACTTCCCCATCTAAGAGATGACCTTCCTACATTTCTTAGTAGAGATCAAGGAAATATCACTAGGTGGGACTGCCTCGGGTATCCTGTACAATTTCCTATTCAAAGTACTAATAGCACTACGAGGCCTAGACCCATCTACAACATGACATCTCCATAAATAAGGTTGGCCCAAAAGAACATCACAAACTTCGAGAGGAGCAACATCACACAATACCTCGTCTTTGAAGGGCTTGATGTCGTATGACAGTCGACACTGTTGGCTCACGCGGAGATCACTTCCTTGGTAGCGCCATCCAATGGTGTAGGGTTATGGGTGCGACGTTGTCGGCAAGCCCAGCCGCTTGATGACCTCTGTTGAGATGAGGTTCTCTAGGCTACCGCTATCAATGATGAAGTGCAGTGAGGTGCCTTTTACCCACATCTGTGAATGGAAGAGGTGTTCTCCTTCTTCTGGCTCATCTAGTTCACCAGGATGGAGCTTGGTGGTAGCATCGATGGCATTGGGTTCCGTGTCAATGATCTGTCTTACCCTTTCTGGTTCTAGCTCAGAGTCTAAACCCACATCTGATTCAGAGGCTTTCACTTCGGCCACCAGTGACTTCTTTGAGCAGAAGTCAGCAGTGTTATGCCAAGGGATCTTATGGAAGTCGCACCACTTCCCGGTATCTTTATTTGTCTTTTCAGTGTCCTTATTTTCTTACGGCTTGGATTGGTTGTCCCGATACTGTCCATATTTTCTCTGTCCCTTTTTATGTGGTTTGGGGCTACCCTTTCCTGGCTTTTGTTGTGAGGGGTTCCCAGGCCCAAATTGTCGTTTCTTTTGTTTGAGCTTCTACTTGATTTTGACGGCATATCAGTAGGTTGCGCCCAAGGATGAGATGTCCATAAATTCCATTTCAATTTGGATGTATCTATGTAGAGTGTCGTGATACTTGAGCAACAAATGTCACTCTGAATCTTTGATACCCAGCTTGGTGTGCAAGGTATGAAAGATATTTATGAAATCTTGCACTTCTTGGTCTCTTTCTTGCCGCAGTGTGGTCCATTTGGTATACAAGTCGTCATAACTTCAGACAGGGTAGTATTTTTCCTTAATAGCATCCCTGAAGGATTCCCAGGTGGTCATGACTATAAATAATGAGGGTTCCTCTGTTTCCTTTTGCTCACAGAAAGTTTCCCACCAATCTTTGACATGGGGAACGGCTTTGAGGAGCGCAAAAGTATTATTTTCTCTATTCGAAAAGTTATGTACAAAAAAATACCCTTCTAGTAGATTCAACCACTTGTCTACAACATCTGTGTCTATATGACCTTCAAATATAGGAATATAGAAGTTTATTTGTACCTTGAAGGGGGCGGCGCCTTCGCTCGAAGAAGATGTGTCGCTTGTTGGTAGCCGCTGAAGGATTTGCGCAAAACTATCCATCATCTCGTTCATTTATTGCATGAGGGCTTCCTCAATCAATAATTTGAAAGGATATCCTATCTCATCGTCTTTATTTTCTCCTGCCATGAGAGGTCGCTTGGGTGTGCAAGAGATTTTTTCCTCAAGAGAAGCAAGCTCGAGACCCAACTTTGTGTACTCCGACCTCGTTGGAGACATGCATTAAGACGATAAGGAGCAAACCGCTCTGATACCACTGATCCAGATTTTATGAGCAAAACGAAATGAATACAAATTATTAATAGGTGATTAACACAAAATAACATAGATATAGTAAAACCGGTTTTCTATTCAATAAGGAAACAAGCTGAAACTGTAAAATGCAGTGGAAACAAGCTTGCTGGAATGGTGGTGGCTTATCTCTGAGAAGAGATGTGACGGTTGCGCTCATTCGCAAGAAGATGATTACAATGAGGCTCT
>JZKD02S2103540.1:1072891-1092700 GCA_000966675.3 Picea glauca | reverse complement strand
CATTATTATTAATTGCTCAAAAATTGCTCAAAAACATGTCTTACAATGCTCAAATTGACAAACCGACTGCTCCAATGGCTTCCCAGCGTCCCAAAACCCCTATCTGGGCTCTTTCAGCACCTCAATCGGTCGAAAAATGAGAAAGATAGGCCTCCTAGAAGTCTCCTTCTCCAAGCTTGTTGTCTCTGGTTCTACAATTCGCACCCCACTTTTCATGAACCTAGCTCACACGCTCTTTTAAGCATAAAAACCCAGCACCGGGCGCAATCGCGCCAACGGTGCAAACCATAGGACGGTTAAGGGCGCGCCAGCCCCTAACCACCTCGGCACCTAGGCGTATGGCGCATATGACCAAAGGCTGGGCGAAAAGGTGGTTAAGTCGTTATTCCCGTTCCAAAACTGCACAAATCCTGTGCGTCTAACCACTGGTCATATAATAGAACCATGGGTTACAAACCCCGTGCGTTTAACCATTGGTTATAGTTCAAACCCCAACGCATATGTCAATACAATATATAACACATATATAATATATGTGTTACAACCCCGCGCACGATACGACATACACAACGGTCATATGTTATGGCACGAAACCACGGGTCGGGGCTAAGCCCTGGCCCGACCCCCCTTTCCATTGCATACACATGTAAGTTTAAATATATGTGTGTTCGTTATATGAAACAAGGAACAAGTCGGCCATAGTGGTTAGCGGACGATTGTGAAGTCATTGCATATGAGGGGAGGTCCGGGGGTCGAACCCCGCGGACTCCCATTACATTTTATACAACCAATAAGCCAATAATTAGGGGGACACGTGGCGCCCATGGATTGGGCAACGTGTCCTCATATTACTTGCCACCAACCGGACACGTGTCAACACCTGATTCGCCAACAACCAACCAGTAAACAACTGCCACATCATCATTGTACGACCTGTATGGTCCTGCCACGTCACCGTACGGACTGTACGGACAGGTACAGTCAGCATCCAAAAATTTTGCATGTTTGGCTTGGTAAACAGATCGCGATATCTTCTCCATACGGACTCCGTTTGAGAAAGTAAATATACCGCCGGAATCAGGAATACGAGACGGACGCAATGACACTATTTTCGTCGCATTCCGACCACTTTGAAAATTGAGCAAAATTTGATCCCCTAATCAATCGAAATGGTGGCCCTAACTCCTAGGTCAAAGGAAAAAACAAGGATGGCTAGCGCTAGGATAACCAACCCAAGCCACCAACAAAGAAGGGTATTGAGAATTTGAAGAAGGACACTAGAAAATGGTACGAGTTACACAAAATCCCTTGACACAATATTGATCAATGTCCCTCGAAATAATCAATTTTGGATGAGACAAAATCCCCAGGGTCAAATGTTGACTCAGACTTTGATTCAGAGCCAAAAAAGGGAATATGGATCATTGATGCAGAACGTAATGTCATCATCACTACCAAAAAATTCCAGCCAACGAAACTAGAGGAGCCTAAAGAAGGGGAGCTTATTTTCCACTCACAAATGTGGGTGAAGGGAACCCCACTCCATTTCATTGTTGACAACGGTATCCAGACGAACTTGATCTCAACATAGGTTTTCAAAATGTTGAGCTTGACAAAGATGCAACATCCTCATCCATACACCATTGGTTCTCTCATCTAGGGATGAGACATCTGCGTCATCCAACAATGTCACCTGAACTATGACATCAAACCCTTCAAAGATGAGGTATTGTGTGATGTTTTCCCACTTGAAGTTTGTGATGTTTTCTAGGACAACCATATACGAGGAAGCGTCATGTTTTTTATGAATTTATACCATGTAGTGTCATTATTACTTTGGGAGATCAACTCTACAGGGTACCAGAGGCAATCCCAAATACTACAGTCTCTTTGATCTTTGTGAAGTAGTGAAAAAAGGTGGTTTCTCAGACTGAGATATTTTTCCTATGTATGGTTCAATCAGAAGGTGAGTGGAATGTCACTGCAACTGCCAAAACATCTGCACATGGTCTCTCTTCCCAACAACAACAGGTGGACATAATAGTCAAGGAGTATAAAGACATATTTTTCTCACCTACATGGGTGTCTGTGCACTGTCAGGTAAAGCACTCAATTGATCCGACACCTGGTGCTTCTCTACCTAATAGTCTTGTATAAAAGAATTATATTATGGAGAATGAATAAATCAAACACCATATCCAAGAGCTAATTTTGAAGGGCCACATCAAACCAAGATCCTCACCATGTGGGAGCCTAATTGTTCAAGTACAAAAGAAGGACAGGACATGGTGACTTTGTGTTGATTACAGAGCCCTGAACAAGATCATAGTCAAGAATCGGTACTCAATTCCCCGGATTGATGATCTTCATGATCAATTCAAGGGAGCCAAGTTTTTCATTAAGATTGATTTGAAGTCAGGTTACCAACAGGTACTGATTGAGCAAACTGATATGTGGAAGACAACCTTCAAGGCCAAAGAAGGCCTCTTTGAGTTGTTGGTCATGCCTTTCGTCTTGACTAATTCCCTGACCACATTCATGCAGATGATGGATAATATATTACGGTCATTCAAAACTCCTTTGTGGTTTTATATTTGGATGACATCCTCATCTTCAACAAAACTTGGGAGGAACATTTGGAGCATATTCAATAGGTATTGGGAACCCTGCAAAAACATAAGTTATATGCCAATTTGGAGAAGTGTTCCTTCAAAATGCAAAGAATCCAATATTTGGGATACATCGTGGATGATCAGGGTGTACATGTGGATCCAACCAAGATCCAAGTCATCCAATATTGGTCAGCCCCGAAAACAATGAATGAGCTTTGCAACTTCTTGGTCCTTTCTAATTTCTCTCATATCGCTTGGTCCCTAATCCAAGTGAACAAGGGTGGCGCGAAGGCCAAGTTTGTGTGGTCTGCTCCCCAAAAATAAGCATTCGATGATTTGAAATCCTGCCTCTGCTCATCACCAATCCTCATTCTTCTAGATCTGCAATGACCTTTTGAGATTGATATAGATGCTTCAGATTATGCTATCGGTGCAGTCCTCACTCATTATGGGAATCTGTAAGCCAATCATAGTGAAACTCTATTTGATTTCATTCGAAGATACTCCACCTATGACAAAGAGATGTACTCCTTTGTGCAAGCATGTCTATAGTGGAAGCATTACATTCTTGGGAAGGAAGTGATTATCCACACTAATAACGAGCCTCTGCAATTCATGTAAACAAAAGAAAACTTACAAAATGACCACCATCAGAAGTGGTCCACATACATGCAAAGATTCCACTTGAATATCAAGTACAAGAAGGGTAGGACCAACCATGTCACAGATTGCCTCAGTCGACCCTTGGTGGCAGTACTAACCATAGTTCTTAACTCCCGTGGACGTGAGACATATCGATGGCCACAATTATATAATAATGACTATAACTTTGCTATTTCCTTTCATACATTGAGAATAGGTAAACCAATTCCCAAATTTCATCTCCAAGATGGATTATTATGCCATATGAGCCATCTTTGTGTTCCTTCAAGCAAGCATGAAAAGATGATCTGAGAAGAACATTACAACCAAGCAACGAGGCATTTTGGTCTAGAAAAGACAGTTGTACTACTACAAAAGCATTTTTATTGGTCGAAGCTTCGATAATATGTTCGCAAGTACATCAAATCCTTCACCACCTATGCCATTTCCAAGCTCCCCATCAAGAAAAATGGGCTATACCTACTCCAGATAGACTTTGGGAGTCCATCTCCATGGACTACATTTTCATTTTGTCTTCAATGAAGAATGGGAATGATTGTGTCTTCGTGGTCGTTGATCGATTCTCTAATATGGAAATTTTGGTACCCTGGGAGAAGAGCATAATAACCGAGGAAACCATCAAGTTCTTATTCACACATTTGTGGGTTCATTTTGGACCACCACAAACTATTATCTTCGATCGAGACAGTTGGTTCCTGAGCACCTTTTGGTCCAACCTATGGTCTATGATGGACACTAAGATGACCAAATCAACTTCCTTCCACCAACAGACTGATGGATAAACAGAGGTAGTCAACAAGATGATTGTCCATATCCTGTGAATGTATAATTCCAAACATCTAAGCACATGGGATGAAATTATTCCTTATGTTAAACATAGCTACAACATAGCTCTCCACATCTCTATTGGCCACAACCCTTTTCAAGTGTGCTTGGGGCTTCAACCATTGGCTCCCATTGACGTAGCACTACCCATTGCAATCGCACAAGAAGAGTCCTCCCATGCTTAGACAAAGGATGATTGGGAATCCAAATTTTTGATCGCATCCAGCACATCCAACAACAATTTCATGATATTTTTCTAAAATCCAATGCCAAGTACAAGCAACGCCACGATCAACATCATGTACCACACAAATTTCAGGTGGGAGATAAGGTCTGGTTGCATTTGCAGAAAGAGTGCCTCATAAGACCCCATCGGAATCTGTGCCTACTCTGATATGGGCCTTACACCATCAATTTTTTTTTGGGTGAGAATGCTTTTGAATTAAGCATCCCACCTTTCCTTGTCTTGTACCTAGTATAAAATGCATAACTACTCCGACCATATTTTCCACCTCTCCTGAACACTTAGGATGTGAACGAGTAGTTGGACCCTACAAAAATCAATCCTTCATGAATCAAATAGGCGATAGTTGATCGGATCATGGACATCAAGACAAAGGACACCCACCAACAAATTATCAAACTCCATCGGGTCATCAAAGAAGAATAGTTTTGTCATCAGGGAAAGTGGCTCACGAGGAGTCAGGTTTAGAAATTTTTTTCTCATATGATGTAGGCACTTGATGCAATGGAGACCATTGATTCCTAATGGGGGAGGAATGAACCAGGTGGATATCATAAGCCACCCACCTATTCCATTGGCTCAAAGACCAATTTCCATTTTGGTAGTTTTTTCCTAGTTTTTCGGGGCCTAAAATTCTAGGGTCATTTTGAGGCCTTAAACAACATTTTTTGGGCATGTCATAGTCACATTGTAAGATTTAGCTAGAGTGTGACAAAAACATGTGTATTCCTCGGATATTTCTTTCCAATGAGCTATCATGCGCCTAAAACGGAGATATTATGCAAAATTTACTACCTCCGAAAGTTGATGTGCCAACTTACTCCATCGGGGCCCACATGACTTTTGGCGATTCATCTCCTAGGGTTAGGTTTTTGGATGTTTAGGGTTTTATCATTTATGATTTATGTTAAAATGGCCTTTGGAACCTCATTTTAACCATCTTCTTGCGAATGAGCGTAGCCGGCACATCTCTTGTCATATATAAGCTACCACCATTCTAGTTAGCTTGTGTGCTTTTTCATTTTATAGTCATTTGTATTTTAGACAATCATTAATAGAATCCGAGCTTTACCATATTATTATGTTCCTTGAAATATCTCTATGTAATTCTTTATTGTATATCTGTTATATCTCTACATTCATATCGTTTCTACAATAATGTGGATCAACTAAATAGTATGGTAATGTAAATTAATATTGATATCCATTGATAGTTTTGAAAACAAATTTTACATGGGTTGTAATAATTAGAGCTACTTGTGTAAAGTGTGAAAAGGTCAATTACTAACATTAATGTTTAAAGTGTCTTAGTATTGAACAACGCATGTTAAAAGAGAGGAGAGTTCATCTAATAGAACCCTTGATAATGTAACTAATTTTGTATTGTATTTTTCCTTCTTTCTTCTTAACATATTATTTTTCCATTAATATTATAGTAGATCTCTATCCTATGAAATTTTATATATTCTTTATATCTTAAATAGAAAGTATAGATGTATTTTTCTATATACATACATGTTATTTATTGTATTTCTATTTTCACTCTAAATAACACACGATTTTACCTACATTTATAATTTTAATTTGTATATTTTATTTTGCTTGAAAAGATATTTTCCAAGGAAATGTGAAATGTTTTAATATGAAATAATTATAGGATACTTAAGAAAGTGGGTCAACTTGAGCTTAATGGTTAAATTACCGTAACTTTGTTTTGGATTTTAGGAGTGTGCCTCTATGTTTTGGATTTTAGGATTGTGCCTCATACCATTAGATTTATTTTAAATCTTGTTTTTAAAGCAAATAAAATATATAATGATGTTTGATAAATGGATTTATTTTTAATCTTGATATTAAAATAAAAAAATTACATAATGTATTTGGGTAAGTGAATTACGCTAACTGTGAATAATGTATTTGGGTAAGTGAATTACGCTAACTGTGAATAGTTAGTTTCAAGTGAATTTGTTTCCAATGTGAATAGTTAGTTTCAAGTGAATTTATTTCTAATGCTTTGAATGCCTTCATTCACCTATTGATATTATATATTGTAGCTTGCCAATTTTTCTATAGCTATTGTTTCTTAGTTTTGGATTTGGATTTAGTTAATATTTTGCACTACCCTGTGAAGCAATGAATTTCTTTTTCTTTCATCTTCATATCCTTAGTGAGTTCCTCCAAAGATTGCATTAGTTTGGTGTAAGTACTTATTAGTATTCTTCTTTTATTTTTGACTACTATAACATAGTCGTTGGATCTTCCTATTAGACAGAGGTTGGATCTATTTATTTATTGTGTTAATTGATTTTATTAATACATATTTGATTCCATATGTCGTTGTATGGGGGAACTATAACATTTTGGTGAGATATTGCAAAGTATGTACATGATAATGATGCATGCTTAGGTGCCTCCAAATTATTAATGGATAGTGGGTTGCACGTTACTCTGTTGGGTATGAAGTACATTTTTTTAATATTTTATTTTCATATAAATGACATATTTTCTATTTATGTTTTTATTTATTTTATTTAGTTTTAATTTTCAGATTTTTGTATGTTTTATAAAATTTTATGGTTTGATTAAAAATTTTATAAGTTTAAAAAATATATTGTTGATAAATATTGTATTCAAATGAAATACATTGTATGTAAATGGAGGATTTGTTTCCAAAACAACATGTGTTTCATATTAAAAAGGCATAAGTTCAAATACAAAGGGGGGTAGGGTATGTATACATCCATAGAGTTTATCAGTCTAGTTAGACGAAGGAAATCTCATACACCAATTTGATATCTGTCTTCGTCGTGAACTATATATATATATATATATATATATATATATATATATATATATAAATGACAAGCGTCACCTTGATTATTACACCATTAAATCTTAGCAATGTTTATTTTGATTAAATTATTCTTTTCACATCTTTACATAAAAATGTTTAATTACAAAGATAGAACAATTTTAATCTTACCCTTTTCTTTTTTAAATATTTTTCATGGTTTGGATATAGTCTACTTATAATTTCTTATTATAAGTCTCAATTTTTCAAACAATTTTTTGATGAGTAATAGATGTGAAAAATAAAATAAATATTATTATACATTAAAAAAATGCTTCTTGGTGTTTAATCTTTATTTCTTGGTGTTTAATATTTGTTGTTTAGCTCATGATGTGATATTGTAGTTTAATTTATGTATAATGATTTTGTATGCATGGTTAATTTTTGTGTATGATATGATGTATGTGGGTTACATGTGTTGTAGTTTTCATTTTTTTAAATTTCTTGTTATTTTGGTAAGTCTAATTGTTGAAACTATGTTAAAAAACTTAAAGGGATTTATGAATCTTTATAGAGGTAATTGTAGCTTACTTAGAAAAAGAAAAAAATATCATAACTAGTTGTTTCAGCATGAATTAATTTCATGCTTGGAAAAAAAGTGTTAATCTAAAATGGAAACCATGGTTGCATATCATATATTTACATGTGAGAGCATGGCTTAATTACTTGCGAGCTTCTATTGAGAACGCTTGTGTGATTAATTATTGTTGCATGCACATGTTTTTTTCAAAGGAAAAGTTGGGAATGAGTATAGATTGATATGATTATTGAAATTATTTTTCTGGATGAAGCTTGGAAGCTTGTGTTGCATGGATTTAAATAAGGTATAGGGGACGTTAAATAAGAATGTATTTTGTATAGTTTGTGTTAAATGACATCTTGTGAATATCTTTTATGTATATAGGTGACAAATATATGTGGAGAGTTTTAGGAAGAAGGAATGATTTCTATCTTTAGTTTACTTCTATAGTAAAGTAAATTGTTGAAGGTGTAATACTAAACCTAATAGGTTGTTATCCATCATTACCTTCAATTAGAAGGCACTTATGCAAACTTGTAACCAGTTAAGGTATGCATGATGAATGAAGGATTCTAGTTTGCTTGGAATCCCTTCTTGTACTAGGGAATAAGGTGGTTTTATTGCAAGCAAATCTCTTGCTCATATTCTTTAATATCAATGATGTTTGAGGTATGAAAACAAATATAATTCTGGGGAGAAATCCACACTTATAAATTTTACAATCATTATGAGTGTATGCTTAAATATGTGCAATCTTTTTTTATCAAGAATTAAAACTTAGGTAATAAATTTGTGTGTGTATAACCTATGGAAAGGTTATTACTATATCCAATTAAACACTTGGAATGGTGATATCTCATTACCAAAATTCCACCTCTTACCTTGAGATGAGAATATAACTCTTGGGGTGTGATCTTTTAATTGTATTTGTGTGGGAATGAATTGGGTCATTAGTTTGACAACTTGATAAAGAGATCATGTTTAGCTTTGAACCCTAAAACTTCACCATTGACATGAAATTTTAGTGAAAAATCTATGGTAAATAAAGGAAGTCATCCATGTTAAATGTGGAATACTTCGCTCGTATTATTTCTTTGAATGATATTGGACCTCTTATGACTATTGAATTTACTTTGGTATGCATAATTGTTGACATTTTGGGGTTGATATGTGTCTTATGGATTGATTCAAACTAGCAAGAATGATTTGTAATGGTATACATGTATGAGTTCTTGGCCCAAATGAATATTGCATGAATTGTTATTGATGATAGATGATAGATACAAATCTGATGGCATGGGTTGGATGGTTGTGGAAATTCATATAAACAGAAGCTTAAATGATGTGTTTTTTCCGCATTAATGTATGGGTGTGGAATCCATACTAATGTGTAGCTATAAGCAAAGTGATTCTTTCTGTATATAACAAATAATTTTATTTCAATAAAATATCATGGGCATGGTTAAAAAAATATTGATTGATTGTAGGAAATTTATAATTAAGTAGAATACAAATTTATTTAATGAATTTGGTTTGAGTCATGTGCATTATTGCTTCTAATATCAAATAAAGAATACTAGGAATTTCATAATGAATACCATTAAATGGTTGGGAATGATTTGGATGACTTGATTTTGGTATGAATAAGTTATTATATAGAAACTATTTATGCTCTTGTGTTGCATGTTGTGTATGATTGATTGATGTAAAATTAAATTGTTTTAGAAATGTGTAAAAATGATGGAACATTTTATGGGACAAGTTGATTCTCCATTATCTCCTCTTCTAGCATACGGGAATTGAGTCCATCATATTGGAGGAGATTATATTTAATTGTGCAAAGAAAATCCTATATTGGAATCCTTGGCAACTACAATATATGGTTGTTTAGTCAACCATTTGACCTTTACTGAAATTGAATGATTCCTAGGCAAGATGTGTGGTCTTTAATGTGGAATTCCACAAGGAATGAAATTTGATGGGAAATTGGGATTATTGTGAACATAATTCCACTCCTAATGAATTGGGGTGTTGAATTCATAATACAATTGGATGATTATATGTCCTACAAAATGCAAACGATGCTTGATTTTGGATATTTTTACTTGGGATGTGTAATTGTATGGGTGGCTAGTGGTCCTAGCAGAAGTTGGTAAACTTATGGAAAGTAAAATGAAGTCTCCTTTGCAATTGGACAAGTTTAATCTTAGATTAAAGCTCATAATATATTTTTTTATGGCCTAAAACTTGTATAAATAAAGAAGAAGATTCATAATTTAGTGGATTTTGTTCATTTTCATAGGTTTCTTAAGGTCTTTATGTATTTATTAATGTTAAGAAGTAATGCATGAAACATAATTAACAATTGGAAATCATGAATGATTTATATTTTACAAGTGGATTGATTTGTATTTATCATGATCTGTGTATTATTTTTGATAATCTATTTAGATATGCATATGAGTTATCCTAGATTGAAATATTGCAAATTGATTTATTTTTTAAGAAAAACCTTCTAATTCCTTCATTAGTGTATTAGTTCTCAAGTAAGAGAAATAAATGACACTAATGACTTTTGGGACTTAAGGGAAATTCCATAGTATAGAAATGATTTGGATGAGGGTTGTTTGCAATACTATCCTACTGATCCTAGAAATATGATTATTCCCGAACTTTACACATTTAGTAAAAGTGGTAAATAGTTCTTTAGGATTAGGTTGCGAAATGTCGAAGATTGCTTTTGGAATATAAAAGGGTGAAATTTAGGTTGTGAAAATCATAATTAAATATAGATTGCATGAGTGGATTGTAACTATATGGTTTTGAATGATATCATGTGTATGTTGTCTCACTGTTGTCTCTATATAAATTGTTACTTGATGGTATGCGAGCTTGATTATATGATGGGAAGGACAATCAATGTAGTGTATATGATTATATAATTGATTTATAATCTGTTTGTGGCTTAGTTAATTCAAAATTTCTTTGGAAGGAGGATAACTATTGATATATGTGAAGCAATAAGAATAGAATGTAATAGTTGAGGGCTTGGAATACAATGACTTATATTTTGATAAGGGGTGATTAATTGTATGTTTCATTTTAGTATGACATGTTAGTTGTATGTCAAACTTGTCTACTTTGACATGCTTATATTTGCTACTTACTGTGACAACATGTGTGTTTTTCTTTTACTTCATGGAGACATTTGTGCTTTAGAGAATGAAGAACTATCAATTTAGCGCAGAGCCAAAGATGAAGCTCTTATGATATATACTATGATGCATATATAGTAAGATATTATTATTTTATTTAACCTATATAATGCAAGTCCTTGGTAAGTGCATGAAAACTTGAGGCCAAGTTTTGTTCCAAGGAAGGAAGTATGTAAATCCCCTCTTTGGCTAATTATATTTGGCATATAATATTGATATTAATCCTATCTTTGTTAATGTGTTCATGCATTTTAACTATATATATATATATATATATATATGGTGGATATGGTTGATATATATACTTGTGATATGTGAAATGGTTTCTAAGGATGTTTTTTTTGTTTTTATGTATTCCTAATTATCAAGTAGGTAGTTGTGTAACATAATGATGATGTGAATACTTACTAAGATGTAGTAATGAATGATAGATTGGATGCTTGGATAACATACTTTGATCACTAATGTCATCAAGAAATTATAATTGAGACAGATTAAGAGAACCATGAGACTTCTAGGCGGAGTTGACGAAATAAGTGGAAGGTTGTGGAAACTAAATTAAATGTTGCAGAAGATTAATGAAACAAATATAATTTCATTCAATGTTATGCTTTATTATAGTTTATATCTATGTGCATATGCTATAGTATGATTTCATTTGATTTAATAGGTGCAGGTAATGGGTCATATAAAGGATGACACACATGGGCATGTCTATCTAAGAGAAATCTAGGGTGGGATTCTACCAGTAGGAACCATGTAGAATGAAGGGAATACAAAAACAATTGAAATTTGATTAGTCATGACTTTCAAATTATTTGACTAAACCTTGAGAGACTACAAAGTATACTTACAAAGTCATAGACTTGTTAAGGGTAACATATCACTTGAATTTGATTAAGCTATATTATATTTTGATATATTTGATATGTGTGGGTGCATATTTGTGAAAGTTACAAGGGAGGCCTTTTCAACTCACCAATATATGAGTGTGGAGTCATTATTGTGTCTTGACAAGACATAGAGTCTTTAACAAAAAAAAATATAAGGAAGGTATCTATGCCACAGAGATAAGGATGTTAAGTCCATATAGCTACCTATGTCATGGAGACAAGGATGTGGAGTCCATATTTCTGCCTATGTCATGGAGACAAGGACGCAGAGTCCATATTGCCTAGTTAGGACCAAGAGTTTCATGGTAAGGGTGTAGAATCCTTACACCTCAAAAACAAACTATAAGACATCATAATTGCACTTTGGGCCTTGGGGGGATGAAATAAGTGTTAATTACCGACTTAAGAGGGGCTTTGGGTATGCTACTAATTAATGACTATTATATAATTATTCGTGAAGACATTACAAATAAATAATAATCTAATAAGAAAATAGAAAATAAAAAATGGGATATACATATATAATTAATAATAAGAGAATAACAATATAAATAAAAATAGAACCAAATTCACGGCTCTGCTAGGGTTCCAACATTAAACCCCCTGCGAGCGTCGCCCTGAAGTCTTGATGCGACCATGGAGGTCAAAGGAAGGGGTCCTCCTGGCCCCTCTTACAACTCCGTCATCACCCTTGAGAAGGGATTTAAGCACTTCAAACGACTGCCCTTTGAGCTTCCGGAGGAACTGAAAAAACATCCTTTGGGACGGTGAGATGTCGAAGAAGAAAACTATGGAGATTGACCCTGAATCAAACCATCCAAAAGTAGCTCACACCTGGGAATTATGAAAATTCATTCTACAGGCTCCTATAACACCCAAATATACTATCATCTCTCCAAGGATAGAAGACTAGAAATAATACATGAAGGATTTTGCCCTGATAGGGAAATTTCCAGGACTATGGCCACCAGAAAAAGATTTAGTTAAATGGATTCAACATTGGTGGAAACGCAAGGGTCACTACGACCTCCAACTTGGATCAAAAGGCTTCTTCTATATCATACTACATAACCTGGAGGACAAAAACCAAATCTTTGAAGGAGGACCATACTTTTACAACTCGACAGGTCTTTTCCTTCATTTTTGGATGGAAAAGTTCATCCCAGAGAAGGAGGAATTCATGCATGCACCGGTCTGGTTGCAATTGTACTTGCTACATCAAGAGTTCTGGATGGAATAAATACTCATAGGCATTGACAACATGATTGGAATCTATGTCAAAGCTTCGGAGTCAACAAAACAACGAAGGTACATTGCTTATGCATGAATCTTTGTTTACTTAAATATCTCCAAACCACTCCTCGGAGCTATAACCTTGGACTACCAGGATGAAGAATGGTTCCAAACCTTAGATTATGAGCACATCCCATTCTGTTGCTATAAATTCCAGGAGCATGGCCATCTATTCCACGACTGGACCTCAAATAACCCCAACAAATCAAATCCCGGGGATCCTGACAAAATCAAGGACGGTTTCACCCAGGTCACGGGACGCT
The DNA here is from genome assembly GCA_000966675.3 of Picea glauca. Classification (NCBI taxonomy): domain Eukaryota; kingdom Viridiplantae; phylum Streptophyta; class Pinopsida; order Pinales; family Pinaceae; genus Picea; species Picea glauca. Next base: position 1,079,321 of record JZKD02S2103540.1, on the reverse strand, counting down.
AATGGCATTCAGCCAAAAGAGCACCTCCACAATCCCCCTCTAGACCCTCAACTAGTAACTCTTTCGAAGCCCTTCAGACTCTATCAGAAAATCCCATCATTCCCTACAACCCCCTGACAAATCCCTTAGTCCCAGCGTAAGTCTAGGGTTCTCCAAACCCCATCCCACCTACCCCTGGATCCACTCAAATCCCCAAATCAGAGACCTCCTTTCCAAAAAATCTAGGGCCGAAAATTGGAGACCCTGACATAGATCTGGAAGACCAGGATCTAGAAGGAATAGATATGGTACACCTAGAACAAGCATACCGAAAACAATAGCTCTACACCATACCTCCGGATTAGTTATGCAAAGTCCACAATTTTTTCCTCAACTCTACAGTGGGAGGATCGGTCCGCACCAATCCAAATATAGGAGTACAAAAAGGAAGCTCGAAAGAACAATAAAAACCCACAAAAGAAGAGAAAAAAAAGGGGCAGAAAACCAAATCACCAACTCATTCAAGATGTGGGAAGTTTCCTAGAGAACTCAGGCCAGATCCACCTGATCTCGGATAGATTTCCTCCCCTCCAACCCTCTTCATCCTCATGAAGATGTTATCCTAGAATATAAGGGGCCTCAATGCACGAAGCAAGAAAGGCTTTATCTGGGAAAGGATAATGAAGGAACAATTAGATATTCTTCTCCTGCAATAAACTAATTGTGCGGGAGAGGAATCCTCTCAAATACTTACAAAATGTTGGAAACAATCTAATTTAGTTGAATTCGATGCAAAAGGTGCAGCAGGAGGTCTCACCGTACTCTGGAACCATGCCATGGTTCTGATAGAAGGCTTCTTCACCTCCAACTAGACCATCACAGCCTCCTTCCGACTCATCTGGTCGAACAAGCCAGGATTTATCAAGAATGTCTATGGCCCTGCAACCCCATGAGACAAGGAATCCTTCCTCCGTCATTTGGAATGGATTGCTAATCATATCGACAATCATCGATGGATCCTTGGGGGAGATTTCAATGTGATAAGAGGCCTGGAGGAAAAGAAGGGGGGTACGCGTAGACTAGGAAATGACAGTGAGCAGTTCCACTGAATCATTGGTCTGTTGAATCTCATCGACGTACAAATGGACAATGGACCTTTCACCTAGTCCAATAGATGCTCGAGGGAACAACATGTCTCCTGCAGATTAGATCGTTTCTTAATCTCATAACCCTTCATGTTGGATGGCCTCTCTTGGAATTCCACTGTGATCGACACTCCAGGATCTGAACACTGGTCAATACTCCTCTCAATAAACATTAGTGGTACCCCAAGCAAGAATCCCTTTCACTTTGAAATTTTTTGGCTAACACACATGGAATTTCAAGCAAAGATAAAACTCTGGTGGAAAGAAGCAACAATCACAACAGACACTCATATGTACAAATTTCAACAGAAGCTAAAAAACCTCAAGCAACAATTAAAGTCATGGAATAAATCCACTTTTTGAAACATTTTCCATGATAAGGAAATCCTCAAACAACAAATTCAAGACCTTCAACAACAAATCATAACACAAGGCTTCATCGATTCTCTAAAGGAGCAAGAATCCCTACACAACAATCAGTTGGAAGAAAGACGGGCGTAGGAAGAAATTGTCTAGAGACAAAAATCCTGTATCCAATGGCTCAAAGAGGGGGAAAGAAACACCAAAATTTTCCACAGATCGATTCTTAATGCCAACACACTAATCATATTACTCACCTTGTTTCATACCAAGGCCTGGAAATCCAAAAACACGCAAACATAGAGAGGGAATTATTTTCTTACTACAAGAACCTTCTTGCAGAACCCCCTATAGATCGCACCTAGGCTATCGACTCAATCCTCAAGCATATTCCAAAGGAGGTCACCAAAGAACAGAATGAGGCCTTGACGTGTCCTATTACCCAGGAAGAAGTTGATCAAGCCCTCAAGGACACTTTGCTAAAAAAACCCCCTGGGCCCGATGGATTCACTTTGGACTTCTTCCGCCATTGTTGGGATATCATTCTTAAGAATTTTGGGAAATTATAGAGGATTCCAGAAAATTTGGGCAGGTCCTACAGGCCCTCAATGCCACCTTTATCACTCTCATTACAAAAGAGAACAAAGTCACCTCCCCAACTCACTTCCGACCCATTGCACTCTGCAATGTGATCTATAAGCTTATCATGAAGGTCATAGCCAAGTGTCTTAAACCTATCCTACCATTCATCATCTCTCTGGATCATTCAAGGTACGTGGAGGGCAGAAAGATCTTGGAAAACATCATTCTGGCACATGAAGTAATCCACTCGCTTCATTTGACCAATTCTCCTAGTATGCTTCTGAAACTGGATCTTTCCAAATCTTTTGATAAACTTAGTTGGAACTACTTGAAATCAACCCTTCTAGCCTTTGGTTTTCATCCCTCTTTGATCTCCTGGATTGCCAATCTCACTTCGTCCGCCCTGTTCTCCATCCTGGTCAATGATGTCCCTTCCAAACCCTTCTCTCCAACTAGAGGTATAAGACAAGGGGATCCACTTTCGCCCTTTCTCTTTATCCTAATGGTGGAAGGGCTGAGTCGAGCCATAAAAGAAGCCATTACTGATCACTCCCTCTCAGGTCTCACCCCCCATGGAATCTCTCTGCCCATTTCGCACAGTCAGTTTGTGGATGACATCCTCTTAATGGGACTCCCCACAGTCCGAGAAGCTCTCTGAATTCGCTCTGTGATCAACCTTTTATATGATACTCTGGGCATGGAAGTAAACCTCTCTAAGTCCCAAATATTCTTCTTCAACACGCCCATCCAGATCCAACACCATATTACGCAACTCTTGGGGTTCACCCAAAGCATCCTTCCTTCCAAATATCTTGGCATCCCTCTTATTGATAATCCGTTAAAGAACACCTCCTAGGAAGATCTTTTTTCCAACTTTAGGAAAAAAATTTCCTCTTGGAATTTCCACTCCCTCAATATGCCTGGTCACCTCATCCTCCTCAAGTCTCTCCTTCAATCCCTCCCTATCTATTCTTTCTCAGCGCTTGCGGATCTAAGCGTTATCCTCAACACTCTAAGAAATATTCAAAGGAGCTTCCTCTGGCGAGGAACCAAAGAGGGGCGCAAATTGGCTCTGGTCAGTTGGCAAAAACTGTGTAGACCAAAGAACGTAGGGGACTCAGACTCAGAGATCCCTCTATCCTCAATAAATTCCTCAGTGAAAAAATCTAGTGGAGATGGCTAAAAAGGCCACAAGACCTCTGGGTGCGCCTCTAGAGGAAAAAATACACACCTTCCACACCGGAAAAAGAGCTTATTAGATGGAATGGTCAGTGCCCTGGATATCTTATCTGGAATGCAGCTAGGCAAAACAAGTGGATGATAATGAATCACGCTTTCTGGGAATTGCAAGGTGGGACCTCAACCCTCTTATGGAGCAACTCCTGGCAACATCTTTCAGAACTAGACAAAGTTCCCACTCTGTGCACTTTTATTCCCTTAACAATAGGCGCAGGCCTCCAAAGAGTAGCCAACTTCTGGAGTCCTGAAGAAAATAGAGACACCTGGCGCAAATGGAAACACACCCATGAAGAGATGAACATTCCCCCTTAGGTAAACCTCCCACCACTGCTCAATCAGCTCAACTCCAGGATAATCTTCAACCAATAAGAGGAGGACATCATAAGATGAGGCCACTCCAACACTAGCACCTTCAACCTTCAAGAAGCTTATTTTCTTAGCACATGCCATAACTCCCTCCCAAAAGAAGCAATTTGGAACAAAATTTGGGGCGCAAAGCTCTGGCCAAAAATCAACACCTTCCTTTGGTTAACGACAAACAACAACATCCTTAATTGGGACAATCTAATGAAAAGAGGCTTTACAGGCCCTTCTTGGTGCCATCTTTGTTGTAATGAGGAGGAGACTCAAAATCGCCTTCTCAATCTTTTCCCCTACAACTCGCATCTTTGGAACCAATGCACCAGCATCATGAGAACCTCGGATAATAATCGTCTAGGTATCAGGGAAACAATTGAGGGATGGCGAGATACAGTTTTTCAATCTCCCATCCTCAACAGGATTTGGCAGCTTCTACCTGGCTTTATCCTTTGGAAAATTTGGAAAGAACGCAATCGCAGAATCTTCAAATCTTCCTCCTTGAACTGACAAGAAGTCTAGTCTAAAATCCACTCCAACATAAAGGAAGCAATCAACTTACACCCCTGGATGGATCAAGATTTGAAATTCCTAACAAATGAGCACATCATTCTCAATACATGGAAACTCCATCTCCCCCCCTCTCTTTCTTCCCCCTTCCTAGGTAACACTACTAATATCATCCCATCCCATTGGGAGGCCTCGTAAGATGGGTATCACAAAATAAATTTCGATGGAGCCTCCAAGGGGAATCTGAGACCCGCAGGTTATGGGGCTACCATACGCAACAACAAAAGAGAGATCCTCCACATCTTAGCTGGGAACTTGGGTCATAACACCAACAATGCAACTGAGATTTGGGGATTTCTCAAAGGTCTACATGAAGCCAAAGAGCAAGGGCCAAACCTCCTTATAGCAAAAGGTGATTCAAATATAGTCATCAACCTCCTCTCTCATCTCCTAAATGGTGCATAACTGGAAAATATCTCCCCAAGTTGAAGACTCATGAACGGGATGATCAGAATAAAGTCAATCCTTCAGCCACAGTGGGTAATTATTCCCTCCCATGTCTGAAGAAACACAAATCAACTAGCAGACATGTTGGCAAACTTTGGGGTAGACCTGCAGGAAGGAGACTTCTTCTGTTCTCTTGCCTCATCTCCCACTCACCCCTTCATTGTTGCATGTAGAAACATGGATCACAACAAGGACCAGCCCCCAGATGGGGTGATATCGAACATGACGGGTGGATAGCTAGACGGGCAGACACAGGGCCACATCTCTTGCCACCTCGATCCAATTTAGCCTGCACTCACCTCTGCCATTAATCTGTGCAATTAAATCCCCGGCTGATGCACCCCTGCATTCAATTCAATTCGGATCAGTTTAATGCTATGGCGCTCTAGTTTGTGGTATTGATAATGGAAATGGGTTGGAAGCAGACCCAGTCCCATCACCTTTCCCAGTTCAGTGGTTTTAGGCCAAAGTTTTGGAAATCCGTGGCTCATTCGAGCTCTCGGCCTCCCGATTCTTAACCTCCTCCTCCAGGATGTCTAGTTCTTTTCCTCTGGTTCGATTTTCCTTGGTGCTCTCGGCCTCCAGTGCCTATCACTCATCCTCCAGTCCTATTTTTCTTTTGGTTCTGGCTTGAACCCTTTCCTTCGAACAACAGTTACCTCACGCTCCATCTCTCGTTTCCAGTGTTTCTCTTAATGCCTCGCCTTCGAGGTAAATCTAAATGGGGGGCGGCTTGGTACGCTGCAAGAGGCAGAGGCTTGAGAAGCCGGGGCAAGAAGACTCTTTAAATCTTGCCTCAAGACTCTGCTCGTGCCTCCACCTCAGAGCTTCCCCTTGCTTCATCCTGCACCACCTCTCAGGACCACCCTCTCGAACGAGCCACTACTCCAGAATTACCTCCATTGTCATCTCCTTATGCCTGTAGATTTGAATGGTTCGACAGCCATGGAAACTCCCCGGGCTTCACTCCAAAGCTCATCCCGGAGTTGTTGTCTCCCCACCAATCTCCACCTCCCCCTCCTCCATCCTATGCTCCCCTCATTTTGTTAGCTCCTCTCTCTTCTTTGTCCTCACCCCTCCCCTCTCCCGACTCCCCCTCCTCGTCCTCTAATTTTCCTCCACTCCCTTTGCCCTCTCCTCTTTACACCCGTTGCGTTGGGAAGGAAGATTTCAATGACTCTTTGGATTCCATCAAGAGAGAAATTGAGGACATCAATGGTGCCATCAAAGAGATGCAACACATGGAAGAAGAACAGATTCGTCATGAGGAGCTCTTGATGTCTCTTCTACAGGATCTCCAACAAGTTATTCTGGACACAGGTGCTCTAGGCAAGGACACCACACAAGATCGAAGAAACGAGCAGAGGCTCGACCCCAGCTCTGGATAACCTCTTCTTTCTCAGGTTTCCCATGTTTTTATGCCTCCAGACAGTATAATTCACAAGTTCTTTGCCCTGCGTGGCTTCTTAGATCTAGGAATTTACAGTTTTATCTCATTTCAGATTTTTGTTTTATGCATGGACAATGTAGTAGAAAGGATTTTCTCCCTGCGTGGCATACTAGATCTAGTACTTTACAGTTTATAATTTTTACAGTTTTTTAAGTTTTGCATGGACACTTTGAACCTTAATGGCCATGTTACAACATTGGTTTCCCACCAGGGCAATGCTGCCACAACCTCTTGGGATAGCATGACAGTTGTAACTTTTACTGCTTAGCGGGATCTAATATATCTTCTTACTTACAAAAAA
>JZKD02S2103540.1:1059435-1072868 GCA_000966675.3 Picea glauca | reverse complement strand
CACATTACATTAATGTTTATTAAAAAAAAATAAAAAAAAACATCAAAAGAAACCATGGTGATGGTGATGTGTTCATAGGAGAGTTTGAAATTTTTCAAGGAGGAGGACTTTAGTGAAAATATGAGTGGGTTTTGTAGTGAGACAAGGGTAGTGAGTTCAGCAAGAGAGGGAAATCCAAGTGGGCATATCTTATACATGTATATAATTGTTTAATATTCATTTATTTATATAGAAAACTAAATAATATGGTAATGTAAATTAGGTGGAAGTACTAAATATTGATATGATTTGATTGTTTTGAAAATAAATTTTACATGGGTTAGAAGTGATAGGCTGTAGTGATTAGAAGTACTTGTGTAGGGTGTGAAAAGGTAAATTACTAACCTTAATGTTAAAGTGTCTTAGTGTTGAACAAAGCATATTAATAGAGAGGAGGGTTTATTCAGTAGAACTCGTGATAATGTAACTAGTTTTGTATTGTATTTTTCTTTCTTTCTTGTTAGCTTATTTTTCCATTAATATTATAGTAGATCTCTATCCTATAAAATTTTAGATATTCTTTAAATCCTAAATAGAAAGAATAAAAGTATTTTTGATATATCTACATGTTATTTATTTTATTTTTATTTTTATTCTAAATAACACAAAATTTTACCTACCATTGTTTATATGTTTTTTTTTTTTTAAGAAGATTTTTTCCAAGTTCTAAGGAAATGTGAAATGTTATAATTTAAATTAATTATAGTATATCTAAGGAAGTGGAGGTATCATGTACAACTCAAGCTTACATATTTAGTGAAGGGTTGTGCCTATGTTATTTTGTTGTTCTGACCATTAGATTTATTTTGAATCTTGTTTTTAAAGTCAATAAAATATATGATGATGTTTGGTAAGTGGATTTATTTTTAATCTTGATATCAAAGCCAACGAAATACATAATGTTATTGGGTAAGTGAATTATGCTAGTTGTGACTTGTTAGTTTCAAGTGAATTTATTTCCAATACTTTGAAAGCCTTAGCTCACTTGTTGATATTGCACGTGGTCACTTTTGCTATAATTGTTGTTTTTTAGTTTTGAATCTAATTAGTATTTTGCACTAAGGAATGAATTTCTCTTTCTTTCACCTTCATATCCTTTATGGGTTCCTCCAAAAATTGCATTAGTTTGTTCTAAGTACTTATTACCTATTCTTAATTTATTTTTGAGTGCTTAAATTATGATGACTAACAAAGACATCATCCATCATCTTCATCTTCAGAAATACCATACTTGTTGGATCTTTCTATTAGAATGTGGTATCCTACATCTATTTATTTGCCATACTTGTTGGATCTTCCTATTAGATTGTGGTATCCTACATTTATTTATTTATTGTGTTAATTGATTTTATTAATACTTATTTGATTCCATATGTGGTTGTATGGAGGATTGTACAGATTGCTTGGGCACTATGACATCTTTTTCAGATATTGCAGACTTATGAACATGATAATGTTGCATGAGATATTGCAGAGTTATGAACATGATAATGATGTATGCTTGGATTGCTCGGGCACTATAACATCTTCATGAGATATTTCGGAGTTATAAACATGATAATGATGCATGCTTAGGTGCCTGCAAATCATACATGTATAGTGACTTGCACCTCTGCAAAATATAAGTGGATAGTGGGTTGCACGTTACTATGCTGGGGTATGAAGTATTTTTTTAAGATTTATTTAAATTTATTTATTTTCATATAAATGATATATGTTTTATTTTTATTATACAAATTAGTTCGGATAACAATTGTGTTGTTTTTCAAAAGTTTACTAAGTAATAGGTTATTAAGTTTAAGATTGTATTATTTTACTTTTCATATTTTGGTTGATTTATATGATTAAATAGTTTGACAAACATTATATGCAAATCGAATATATTGCTTATAAACATTGTATGCAAATGGAGGAGTTGTCTCCAAAACGATTTGATAAATAAGTTTGACGTCATGATTGGAATAACCTATAATTAGTAATAATTAATATATCACATGTTTAAATATACTTAAAGAAAATTAGTTTTTGTTGAACAAGTTTTGTATTGAGAAGTTGAGATTAAATTTCTAAGTAAGAAGTATTTTGGCTTAACATCCATTCGTTGAACACTTTAGTCTTCATTAGGGAGCAAATAAACTATAGACATGATATGACTTACAATACAATCTTTCAAAGTTGAGGTCCAATCAAATTGAAGAAAAAAAAAAAAAAAATTGATAAAAATTATTATTGCAATATCCTATGTTTAATTACAGTCAAACTACTAACTAATAGTTAGTCAAACTAGTGACTCATTACTATAGTCTTTTTGGCAGGGATTAATAATATATGCATTGATATGTTGAGCTAGGTGGTTTGGTTGAGTAAGTGTGACTTGATGTTACAAGAATTTAGGCATGGGTAAGGTTAGTGGTTGATTGATATTATAAGGATTATGGGTTATATCTATTTTTAAGGATAGGTTCAAATTCAAAGGGGTAGGGTATGTACACCTTCCTAAACTTTAGGAATCAAATGGAAGATCCCTTCTCCCACAAACAAGGCTATCTTATACACCAATTTGATATCTAACTTGGTTGGAATCTTAAAAATAAATTATTATTATTATTATTACAAGTATTTAAATAAATAGTTCTTAATTAGTGAATAAAAATTAATACACATTTTAAATTTTAAAATGTATTTATTTTATTTATTTTTTTATTTTTTAATTAAAAATAATAATAATCAAAATCTTTAAAATAATTATTTTTTAAAAATTAAATAAACCATTATTTAAAAAATAAATAAACAATTATTTAAAAATAAATAAAAATTAAAATTGAAAAACAAAATTTAAATAAATATATTTTAACTTAAAAGAAAAAAAGTTAAAAAAAATATAAAATCAAAATTCAAAAATTCAAAAAATTTAAAACATTAAAAAATAAATAAATAAAAAAAAATTGTGGTATGAATATCATTAGTCTAGCGAACATATTCATGGAAAACCTATGTTGTACCCTAACCATTCCATTCTGGTGATTAGACTCACAGTATACCAAGGGTCCACCAACCATACCATACACATTAGTATGATGCCAGTTCTATGATTTTTTTCCCTGCAAGTCTGATAGGTGTAATAAATGTAGAGGGTAAGACATTAATAATATTGGAATTATTATTTTTATAACTTTATTAAATCTATGATTTTTTAAAACAAGTGGTATATATAATAAAGTGTATTAATTATGTAATTAATTTAAAACATTGAAATAAGTGAAGACAACAATAAGACTTGAAATATATTAATCAATTAAAAATGAGAAAAAAAATATTTTTATTATATCAAAAAATATATATTTTTTTTCTAAAGTTAAACATTACATTTCACACATAAATTTAAAATAAAAAGCACATTAATGTCAAATCAATAACAAACTCATTGATATACTCTCTTGACAGGTAGGGACTAATAAGTAATATATTGCATGTTCAAATATACTTTTATTGTGTTGCTGTCAACAAGTCTTTCATTGATTATTATATCAATATATTGATCCAAAGAATAAAGACCTTAGCAATATTTATTTAGTTCAGTTATTTTTTTCACAAGGTTGCATAAAAATACTTAATTACAACGATATAACAATCTTGATCTTACAATGTTGCATAAAAATACTTAATTACAAAAATATAACAATTTTGATCTTACACTTGTCTTTTCTAAATATTTTGGAGGGTTTGGACCTCAAATTTTCAAACAATTTCCTGATCAAAATTTGTTTATGTATTAATATATATATATATATGGTGGCTTTATTAATTTACTTACTTACTTCACCATTGTAATGTGAATCACCATTAACATATTATCTATGAGCTAGTGTGAAAAATAAAACAAATATTATTATATAATAAAAAAATATGTTTTTTGTGTTATGTTTAATCTTTGTTGTTTATGCTTTTTTGTGTTATGTTTAAATATTCTCTTTCTACATCTTCATCTTCAAATTGTCTTTTCCATTTAGATTTATACAATTTTTTTTAAATAATTTATATATTATAATAAGATTATTGGGTAGAGAGGGGTTTTATATAGTTCTTAGTCTAATAATTTATCTCTTATAAAGATTATTATTATCTCTTATAAAGATTATTGGAGTTATGATTATTTTTTTAGTGTTAAACATTGATATATAACCTTTAAAAAATATTAATAATAAAAATAATATTTTTTACCTTAAATCATATATATATAAAGTAATTGAAAATAAATAAAACAATTTTATGGTTAAAACATTTTAATTGCTTAATGAAGACGATGTGTAATTTATTTAGTATGGACTTGTGTAATTCATTCCATGCTTAACATTTTTAACTCAAAATCTATCATGAGTAAAGAAGGATCAAATCCCTAGAGGTGAATTTTTTTTTTTTTAAATTGATAAAATGTGAGGAAAAGTTTTCACATCTAGGAAGTTGATCCCTCTTAGCTCATGATAGAGACTGGGTTATGATGAATTTACATTAATATACAAATATATTTAGTGTGTTTAGCATAAAATCAGATTAAGGTTATAAATGGAGAAGTAATTATTTTTCTAATCTCTTAATTTATGAATGATTTGACATATCAAAATGATATGATAAAGCAATAAAATTAAATATATATTTTATATTTTTAATATCTATAAAGATTTTTTTTTAAAGTTGACTATGAAATATATTAAATTTACTAAATAGTAACAATAAAAATTTAATATTGTTTTTTATTGGCTAAGAGTTTGTCTTCCTTAAACTTAAGAAAACATAACCCACCAATTATTTTAGGTAGTGTGGTTTTCCTTGAATAGTGATGAGTTATGGTCTCCTTTGCTTGAATAGTGATGAGTTATCTTAGCCCTCATTACCAATTAGCAGACATTGTTTTCTTCATATCTTTCAGTTCATCTTATCCATGTTTTTTCATCCATTCTCTACATTCTATTCCATTATTTTTCACATATGTAGTCCCAACCCTCTAATCGAAAATGAAAGTTTCACTCATCCTTTGGGGTTTCCAAATATTAATGTTTTAACTCTTTTTTTGTTAACCCAATATTTTGCAAAAAATTATAATTGGATAAAATATGGTATATATGTTTTCATGTGGGTAACACTTTCCACTTAAAAAAAATATTATAAACTTAAAACAAATAATAATAGTAATGCTATATGTTAACCAAATATAAATACAAGCATAAATTGTGTGTGAGAAAGATAAATTGTGTGTGAGAAAGAGAGGAAATAGGTTTTCATGAGTTAGGGTTTGTAGAAAAACTAGAGGCTCCAACTGTTCATCGAGATTGGCACATAGTCGAGTGTTTTGCTTAGACTGCATGTGGATGATGGCCAGACCTCAATGGATTACGTTGAAGACTCCACCCAATGTATTTCTCAATGGTGGGAATGATATCTAGGTTTGGCGTTTGGCTCGACATCTCAGAAATGGAAAAGTGTTCATGTATTTGTCGCTTAGTGTCTCTAGTCACAATCCTATATCATGGAGTTTTTGTTGCATTGCGGTGTCTTCTAGCATAGTGCTAGAATAGTGGAGTAGAGGGAGTGACGAGTTGAAGACTTGCGAATGCAACTAAGTCGACGGGTTGGTCCAAGATCTATCCGTCCGGTGTAATTCAAGGGATCTCTGTGATATTAAACATTGTATCTCTATGTTCTAAGAACCTTAGAACTTTTCATGGTATTGATCGGATCTCCCTTTATGGTGTAATGGATCTTTGTGGTATTGAACATCCTAAATGGATCTTTGTGGTATTGAACATCCTCTCTCTCGTGTATTTGAACGGATCTTTTCATTATTGAACGAATCTCTCTCGATGGGTAACGAATCTTGGCGGTTTTGAGCATCTTGTCTCTCCGCAATGCAATTCAATGAATCTCTATGGTATTGAACAAAAGAGACTCAATGGAAAAGAAGGAATAATCCTTCATGTTTCAGAACAATTTGTGGAGCTCTTGGTTGAGAATATGATGAGGGGGAATCTCATTTGTTGGAGCAAAACTAGGTCGTGAGGGTAAGAAAAGAAAGGTAAGAAAAGAAAGTCGACATATCTAAGGATTTCATTGAACTAGGTAATGTCAAAATTTCCAAGGATAGGCTCACCTCTTTGAAGTTGGTTTCTCAGCTCGAAGAATTGTTGAATAATATAAGAAGAGTTAGTGTTTTGAGAAGATTGATGAATATTCTTGCCTATGTGAAAATTTGAAGCCACCGAGGAACAATGGAGGATGAGATCCAACTCATAGACTACTCAAAGGACTCACTCTCTAAGGACCAAATTTTCTGCTCACCTTCTTTGTCGGGAGACTTAGAGACCAAGTCCTCTATCATCATGGGGGGTTTATCGGATAATACTTAGTTGAATAATGCCTTAGGGAAGTGGGTTGGGCATGGAGCCGATGTATTTTCTAACAATCATTTACTGCAATTCGGTTTAGTTGGTTTTGAGGAGGATCAAATCCGTTTAGAAAAGCCCTTTTTCCCTTCCACATTGACATTGTGGGGTGGGCCACATGTAAATTATTTTACTATTGGGTGTTTTCCACATGGGTCATTACTCTTGTCCTTAGTATTAGTCATTTTGACTTGGCCTCTTGAAGAGATCCATACATTGTTGCAAGTCTAGGGTTTGTTGGAGAGAAACTAGAACTTGTAGAGTTGCAAAGTTGTGAGTCCAAAGTCTATAATATATCCATTGATAGGAAAAAAAGAAGGGCAATTAGATCAAGAAGAGGAGTCTCCTTGGTGGTCGGTAAGAATCTTAGGGTAATCAAGATAGTGGAATTAGATGGATGAATAGTGATTGGTAAGTTTTGTGGTTGTCAAGTTTCTATGTCTTCGATAAATTATTAGACCCAACATGAATGGGCATCGCTTATTAGCTATGGACCTATAGTCCATCTCTTGGCCCATGGTTGGATTATACTCAAATCTTGGATTACTTAAGCATGTATTTCAAATGTGTGAATTGTCATAATTATGAACATGTTATGGAAAATTGTGGGAAGAACTTTCAGAAGAAAGTATGGAAAGCTACAAAAGTAAGAGTGGTGGTAGTTTATCGAGCTACCCTTAATTTGTTTATTCCTATTGAGAATCCCAAGGAACATGGTCGATTTGGAGGTGAAGTATAAGTCTGAGTCATAAGATATAAATGTTTTAAAGGGGGTTCCTATGTATTAAAGGATCTATTAGTGTGGGACATGTCCATCCCATTAATTTTTGGTTCACAATAGTTGGAGGTTTGAAATGATATTGTTCTAGTCATTTATGGAGATTTGGACTTTATTTAGTTTATTTTTAATTTTTATTTTTTTTAATTTAGATTAGTTTTGATATATATATTTTTAATTGTATTTTTTTTTTATTATTTAACAAAAAAATAATTTTTTCAATTATTTTCTTTAAATTTTGTGTTTTAAGTGTTATTTTTAATTTTCTTTCCACTGAAAAAATTATATTCTACTTTTTTTTAAATTCAGTTTTTTAATTTTTTATTAAAAATTTGAAATTTCCATTACTTTTCAATATAAATTGTTTTTTCTTTTTTATTTAAAAAAATAAATTAATTGATAAATACATTATCAAGTTATAACACTTTTATATTTAGTAGTCAATTTTCAATGTTTTATTTTTGGTGGTGCCAGTGGTCAACGTTTCAATTAGGTCATAGTTTTAAGTAAAAAAAAATGGTGCCAGTGGTCAATGCCACAATGTCAATTAGGTCAAGGTTTTAAATAAATAAAAAAAGTGGTTCCAGTGGTCAAGGCCACAGTTTCAATTACGTCATAGTTTCAACTCAAAAAAAAAAGAGTGGTGCCAATGGTCAAGGGCACAGTTTCAATTAGGTCATAGTTTTAACTACAAAAGAAGTGGTGCTACTGGTAGCATCACTTTTCAATTTGAGGTTCAATTTCATGGTTGTGTTACGGTTCTGTTCGTAATGTCAAGGGAACAGTTTCAAACAAGTCACAATTTTAACCACCTCCAAAAAAAGGGTGCTACCGGTGGCACCACTTTTTGATTTGGAGGTTGATTTTTGTGTTTTTTACCCAAAAATACGATATTTTTCGGCAAGAGTTCTCGTTTTGAGGTCACAGTTCTCGTTGAGTTGGTAAATTTGTTAGGAGGTGAAGGCTCCTTTGTTGGCATGTTAATGATTCTGACCCTTCCTTTATATAAACTTTTATTCCTCCTCATGTGACTAATATTGGTTCTCCCATTACTTCTTATGCGGGGGTTACTACCATTTTAGGCCTAGATATAACTCTTAACATACAAGGGTCTTTGAGGGGTTGGGATTCGACCAAATCAAGGAGTCTAACACTTTAAAAGTAAGCCACAAATCAACACTCAAACAGGCTCAATAGAAAGTAACCAAGGAGGTTTAGAAGGATAAATAGAGACTCATTTCAGGGGTTCTTAGAGCAGGAACTACCCCTAACGTGTTTCCTCCATGAATATATTATCTGTTAATATGTGAGGCTTGGGGGGTACTCTAAAAAAATATCCCTCAAATGGTTGGTGAAGTTTGACAATCATGATGTAATTATGATTCAAGAAACTATGGGGAAAGAGGATCCTTTGGTCCTTGAGCTGAAGAAGATATTTAGTGGCTAGAATTTCTATGGTTTGGATTCAGATGGCTTCTATGGTGGCATATTTACTGGGTTTAATACAAATCTTACTTTAGTTAATGATTTTGTTGTATTCTCAAGTCTTTGTATAGTTTTACAAGACAAGAGTCTAGGATACTCTCTGATCTTTCTCAATGTGTATGGACCCTATGAGGATAGGAAATGGTTCTGGGACAATTTTTTTTCATTAAATTGTGAATAGGTGAATAATCTCATTATTGGGGGGGATCTAAATCTAACTTTGAATGGAGATGAAATTTGGGGTACCGGTGCCTAGGAAGTCATAGACTAGTTTATTATTTTGTTGACAAATTTGAATTGGCAGGTTGGGTAGACATAGAGCCTCTCCAGATCCAACCAACAAGGATTAATAATATATCTCGTCTAGGAGAGGTAGCTAAAAGGCTAGATCAATTTCTTGTACAAAATGCCCTTCTACAAAGGGTGGAAAGATACCAAAATTGGTTTGGAAAGGTTAGATGTTTGGATCACTTTCCTATTGTACTTGAACTAGATAAGGATGGAGAAAAACCTAGAGCTCCTTTTAAATATAAACTTATTTGGTATGAAGAGGAGGATTTCTAGAGGTTAGTCACGGACAATTGGAAGCATTATGAGGATGGTTTGGGAGACATCACTACTGTTCAATTTTATTCTACATTAGGGATGGTCAAAGAAAAAGTAGCCTAGTGGGTAGGTGAGAGACGTAAAAAGAGGGATTTACTGCTCAAGGAGGTGGAGAGAGATCTGGAGCTATTTTACTCTGAATAATTCACTAGAAACTTTAGAAATGATCTATTAGAAAGGACTACTTCATTATAATAGAAAAATAATAAGATTAATTTGGATGAAGAAAAACAATGTATAATTAAGAGTCGAGCCTTGTGGATTGTGGTTGGTGAATAAAATACCAAGCACTTTCAAAATTTTGCTAGGAATAAGAGAAACAATAACATTGTTTGGGAATTAACACACATGGATGGCAACAAAGTTTGAGGGTTTCATGATTTGGATATCTGTGGGTCATCACGTCAAGGAGATATTTAAATAACCTGATAGAGTGAAGTTAGGGGAGATTCTAAAAGTTTTGTTATGTTTTCCCATATTTTTTAATAAATAAGAGAGTAACATGCTCTATAGACCAGTGACTAAGGAGGAACTTATGTCTGTACTTCATAATTTTTAGAAGGATAAGATCGTCGACCTAGATGGGTGGACTGCATAATTTTTTATAGTCTTCTTTGATGTTCTTGGAGATGATTTACTAAGAGTTTTTGAGGAGATTAGGGAGACTAGGAAGATTCCACGGAGTTATAAATCCACCTTCTTAGTCTTGATTCCTAAGGTGGATTTCCCCTATACATTTGATGATTTCAGACCTATTTACCTATGTAGTTTCCTTTATAAAATAATCTCCAAGGAAATAGATGTTAGAATCAAACCCTTGCTTAGATCTAATGCCATTTCCTCCAAACAATTTGGCTTTCTAAAGGGTATACTTATACATGAGGCAATAGGAATTCCTCGGGAAGGCTTGCACTCAATTAAAAATTCTTAGTTTCATGCAACAGTTATTAAACTAGAATTGTCTAAATCCCACGATAGGGTGTCCTGGCTATATATAATCTTTCTTCTCATTCAAATTGGCTTCGATCTACCTTTGGAAAAATGGATAATGGGATATCTGACATCCTACTCCTTTGTTGTTTTAATTAATGGTTTTTGCTCTGAGTTCATTAAACCTTCTAGGGGGCTTAGGAAGGGCTTCACTTTGTCTCCATACCATTGCCTCTTAGTTGTAGAAGATATAAGTAGAGATATTCTTGAATATAGAAGAAAAATGAAACTCCTATGAATTAAAATTGGGAGGAACAACTAACTCATATACTATTTGTAGATGATATTTTCCTATTCTATTTTTTCTCTTAAGAGGAATTTCGACACTACAAAGAGATTATTGAAATATGTTGTCTCGCCATAGGGATGGAAACTAATATTACAAAATCTACCTTGTATTTTCCTGCAATGGAAGAACAAGTAAGGAACAATTTGGAATCTTGAAAAGATACTGAGTGAAGGTGCAGTGGGAATCCACTGAATCGAATCAATTTCTCTCCCATAGAAACAACCTATTAACAATCATAGAATCTAGGTGACCTAGGAGTAGCAAAGTGAGAATAGTCAGTCAGTCATGGGAGTTGTTTCTTCTATCAATCGGGTGAATGTAGACTACTAGTTCCAAGATGGTGTTTCAGGAACATACTTTTTCATTCCCCTCTCATGATTTGAATGATGGAATTAAGTACTTAGGTTATTCTCTCTGACCTAACAATTATGGAGAGGTTGACTAGATGTGGCTGTTATCCGGGATTGAAAAAGGAGTGAAATTTTGGTGTAATCATTGGATTTCAAGAGGAGGCAGATTAGTTCTCATCAAGTCAATTCTAGAAGCCATTCTAGTCTATTGGCATCTTTTGGATCATATTCCAAATGGTATTTTGGATAGAATTAGGAAGGTATCTTTTAACTATCTATGGAAGGGAAGTTGTGATTATAAGGGATCCCATTTGACAAATTGGAAGGTAATTGCTTCACCTAAGGATCATGGTGGTTGGGGCATCAATAACATCTTAGCTTTTGGCAAAGCCCTATTTTCTGGCCACAAAACCCCCCCTTTTCATGTTTCTTTTATAACTGAAAGGAAATGGGCATCCTACTAAAATTTGAACTATAACACCTAATCCTCTACTACTATGAGCATAATGATGACTCTTTACCCACCTTGAGAGAGTTGGAGGTTTGTATATTTATTGATGATTTTCTTTGATGGAGGTTTGTTAATCCTCTTGATCTTATACTTTCAAATATTCTTCATGATTCTTTTTGACTTATGATGCTTCATTGATATTTGTATGATGAAATTGACAAGTTATCTTTGGGACCTTTTGCAAATTTCGAAGTATTTGATGATCCTATATGATTGTAGAGTTTGATGTTCTATTTTATGCCTTGAACGAGTTTTCTTTTGGGGACTTTATGAATGGATGAATTAAATGAAGAACATATATGCATTCTACATCCTCATGCTTGCATGTTGTACATGATGTCATCATTTATGCTCAAGATCCCATATGTTAATCATATTTTTTAGTTTAAAAGTATTAACTAGAATCACAAGATCATTGATCCTTTCTATGTGTTTGAGATTGGATACACACAACTTCCATGACATTTATTTTCATTAGCATGGTGTTTATGAAAGGTCGATATCATGGATGATTATCTTTGAGAAACTTCTTCTTCCTTTTTATTTCTTCATTTTGCAAACAACCCCAACACTTATTCATAAGCTTGTTGAAGGAAAAGACAAATAATGTAATGTTTATGACACAATGTACACTATATTTTTCCTTTTATAACATTATTTATTCTTTCCATGGTGGCAAGAGAAGGGTTGCAGAGTCACTTCCTTTAGTTGACTACTTCAGCTCTAAAATGCATATGAGAAACCCTCAGTTTTCTTCGTCTTTACTTGAATACTCCCTTTTGATATATTGTCTATGTTTTGAAGCCAACATTCAGTATTCATAATTAAGCCTTTTCTTTCCCAAAACTTAGCCGGATTTGTTGTTATCACCATTGCATTATTTTCTATGTCCTATTTCAAGGCCTAAATTTTATTGTCTTGTATCATGGGGCCGAAACCCTTATCTATGGTTGGATCCTTGATCCTTACTAGGCTCTCCCTCATTGGGAAGTAGATTCACCTTTTCTCACAGTTATCCCTGAGATCCAAATCCCACAAGGCTATCTAATCCATTCACTTAAGCTCTCCTCATCAAATTTATAATATACCTTGCTGATCCTAGTTACCGAAACCTGAAAACCCCATGATCCAATCAGATTTATCTTAGAAGGAGAGCTCCATTGGAGTGTTCAATCTGGGTTATCTTTTCCATGAAGCCTATCAGATTACCTCTCTCACAGACCCATCCCACAATCCAATCAGATGTTCTTCATTGAGTCTTTGGGCTATTGGATTAATTCACTCGCTTCCTTTCTTATTCTTCCCGACCATCGGATTCTGAAGTCGGTCAGACTTCATCCATTGTTTTTTCCCTTCACGATTTCCCCTTGATCGGATTGATGTATCCCATGTGCCACACTAGCGTCGATCTTCTTTTTATCTTATGGGTTAACCTTCATGGTGTTGATGTGACATTAATGTGTTATGTGATGCGATGTCTCTTTTCCCACTACATGCTCGCCATTTTTCTTATCCAAGTTCACACAAACTTGATCTCGGTATGACATGTTTTCCTGAGTCAACATCTGGATATTTGGAATCTACATGTATGCTTTGTTTCATTTTATTATCGCTAGGTGCGGAACCCTAACTGGTGCAGAACCTTGACCCATGTGGAACTAAGCCCAACTTTCCTATGTTGTATATATGATTTATTTATTTATTCATTTGTTTTTATTTTTCCCATGCTTTTTATTTATTCATTTTTATTTATTTTTCATTTGTTGTATGTATGATTTTTTTTTTTTTTAAATGTTTATTTATGGATTTGTTTTGTTATTTTTGAGAGACCTTGTCCCTTAGGTTTATTTTATTTCCTATTTTACTCTGGTTTACGTGAACATTTCTACATGGGCCAAAGGTTTTATGCCTCCTCTAGTTCCACACACAAACTAAGCAAACGGGGGGG
>JZKD02S2103540.1:1027035-1053313 GCA_000966675.3 Picea glauca | reverse complement strand
TTTTGTTTTGGGTTTTGTTACAAGTCACAGTTGTTTTGTGAACACCCAAGAGTAAAGTTTTCAAGTGTGCCAGTGTTTGTTTTTCATGCAATATTGGGCATGCAAAAATACATGGTATATATATTCTATTTCTCGTTTGGATGACAATATTGGGTATTCACAAATACATTGTACACATATTGTTTTTCTCATTTCGAACGAGTTGTAAGGATTGATGTTTGATAGGTTACGAATTTCAAAAATTGATAGATTCATCACTTAAAGGGTTATCAATTAAATATAGATTGATCACTTAAGGGGCTATTAGTTAAAGAGTACAATAACTCACTAAGGTTTAGATTAATGAGTTTACCATTGATTATTGTATATCTATCTTTACCTCAATGTAATGTTTTTTTAAATGTAACATTATATATTTTGAAATTGTAAAATTTGATTGTGTTCATGAATTACAAATTTATTTTTTTAAATTGTAAATTTTAAATTACATTAATGGAATCAATAGAGTAAAAAAACTTTTCTTTTGGAAGTGTACATTTTACCTAGTAAATTGTAATTCTCATTTAATTAGATGACAAAATATATTTTGTAGGGGCACTAAAAGTAGAGGTCGGAAGTGCCCCTTATTAACCCCCATTTTATAAGTGCATGCTAGTTTACAACTATAAAACCTAAAGCTATAGGTGGGAGAGTTTTGTATGGAAAAGATTTGAATTCCCACATTAGATATGAAAAACCCTGACATGGGTTACATATGAAGGCATATGTGAGTATAAAAATGTCATTTGATAGAAAATGAAGAAACAATTGGTCAAGACCTAACACAAATGTAAAACCAAAGTCTTATATGCCCCAAACTGGGTATACCCAGTCATTTGACTAGGAGTATCTATATGTGCCATATGGGAAAAAATGATGTGAATGTACCAAGGAAGAGTTCCCAATAGAGCCACAACACCTAAAGGCCAAGAGTTATCCAACCACTTAAATAGAGAGACCTTTGGTCATCATATCGCTACTCATGAAAAAATGATGATCATTGTTGGGCTACAAATGTTTTGATCAACGTTTTGATCTCTTGTAGGACAAGAAGGGGATACAAGTGTCAACAAATCCAGGAAAATTGATGATCATTGTTGGGATACAAATGTTTTGATCAGTTAGATAATAGGTCAAAAAATTAAAGTGGTTTCTATTGTTGAATTAAATTGTTTATTTTTTATTGTTTTGGTTGGATTTCAGCTTAAAAATTCTTTTGATCTCTTTTGATCTCATCATTGTGTTATCCAAACTATAATTTGGAATATAATTGCAGGCTTTGATATCACATTATCATTGTATAAAATGTTAATATCATTATCATTTTATAAAATGTTTAAAAAGAACTTAGTTCAATGGTTTTCTATACAGATTATTTGTTCAATGAGCTTTATCCATGCAGTGTAGTTCAAGGTTAGGTGAATAAGAAACCAATATAATTTGGTCTCATTAGCAAGAAGGCTACATCAAATGTTTCAAGGTTTTTGGAATGAAACCTTTGTAATCCTGATTCCTAAGGTTGTTACTTGTAGGAGAGAAACAATAGAGGTAGGTGACAGGGTTAATTATTGTTGTTAAAATATTATCTCAAGCTCTTTATAGAATATGTGGACAAGCAGATGATGGTTTGTGCATTGCTTTTTTCTGACAATAACATTACATCACTGCAACTATGCTTCTTTGAAGTGGAAACGAAACAGACTTGATTCCTAGTCGATGGATATTTTCGCAACACCAATTGCCAAGATCTGTCATGTCATTTGCAAGAAGCTCAAAAGTCTTTGTATGAAAAAAAAATGTTATAATGACAGTAAATTTTGTTTATAATTTTTATTAAATGTGTGTTGGGGTCACCAATCCACTCTAGTGTCATTGATTCCTCCTTGACATGGTCAATTTCATCAAATAATCACCAATCCAGCATTAAATTGCTACAACGATTATCCACAACATGCATCATCCAATGCTTTGAGTGTCAACTATCACCATCTGACTACAAATTGACTACTCATAGTTGCTAATCAAAATATTCAAATTCATCTTTATTACTATAGTCATATGAATAGTATTGATTATCATCAATAACTAAGTGCATTGTTATCATTCCACTTAATCAATTAAATATATACCTAAATAGGTTATCTATATTATCCCAAGCAATCAACTTAAATGTTATATGATTGCTAAGGATAATTCATAATCCACTATACATCAAAGGGCTAGAGACTCACCACACCTATGTTTATAGGAAAAGTTCTAAATTTTTCCAAGGCTTTCATTTATATATTATGAGTATTAAGTAAAATAATATGATAAGCATAGATAAACAAGTTTGTTAAAAAAAATTAAATCTTGATATTCAAAAGTTTGTTAAAAAAAAACAAGACACTCAATTTGAATTTGAAATTATTTGAGAATAGTTAAAATTGAAATTTAATACTTAACTTAAAGGAAAATCTTGTAAAAAAAAACAAATTAAATTTAGATTCTACACTTAATAGATGGAGTGAATTCATGGATAAAAGGCATTCCAATTTCTACATTGATCAAATTCTATAGTAATAACGTATTTGATGCTTTCTAAATACAACTTTTGGTAAGTGTTTGCAACTGCATATAACGTGGGAAATTTGGATGGCTATAAATGTTAATAGATGGAGTGAATTAATCGATAAAAAGCGTTGTAATTTCTACATTGATCAAATTCTATAGTAATAACATATTTGATGTTTGCTAAATACAACTTTTGGTAAGTGATTGCAACTGCATATAATGTGTGAAATCTAGATGACTATAAATGTTAAGTATACAAAATAGCAGTTGAGATCATATACTCTCATGGCAGAGACATACAATAATTATCACCACAATTATGACAAAGTCGATCAATATTTTAATTGAAGAATGAAATAATATATAATAATAAAGTAAAAGTTGACTAATGAAATAATATATAATAGTAGATATGTTAGTTTGTTTTTGTTTTTAAATAATTTATATTTATATTTTTTTACAAATATTGAATATACTATATTTAAATATGGAATATACTTTATTTAAAGTTCTTTTAAAAAAATTATATTTATATTTTTATAATATTATTCAATATACTTTATTTAAATTTTAGATTACATATGTATGGAAACGTTTATGGTTGATTATTTAAATTTTTATAATTAAAGAAACTCTAAAGACAACTTTTGCAACGGTATGGATTGTGCTAAATAAAAAATAAAAGAGTACATATACAAATAAAAATAAAATATTGTTTAAATTATAAGAATAAAATTATATCATAATAAAAACATTAAATTAAATTCTCTATGTAGGTTTCCACAATTAAAATTGTGGATAAAGTTTTTGACATTTAAATTATTGTAATTCTAATAGAGATAAGTCACTTGGGGATTGCACTTGGCTTGGGCTGCACCAACCCTTAACATGGGTGTCTCCCGAACAAACTCACCGTAAAGGTATTGAACTCTAGTTGTCTAACAAACCAAACCAATTGAGTTAGCAAAAAAAATTTGGCAATTCTAATAGACAATATTAATTTTGAAGTTAATTAAAATTATAATAAAAACAAATGGAATGTGATTAGTAACAAGACACTTATTAAACTCCACCCAAAGAGCATTAATATGTCATATCCCTTCAACAACTCTAGAGTGATTCCAAGAAATCCTCAATCACCAAACTCAACAAAAGTAAAATAAATATCACAAAGTTGATTGAAATTGGAATTATGACAAAACGATTTTGACAAAAATCTATAAAATTGAAATTATGACAAAACAATTTTGACAAAAATGTAGCTTTTTGAATGTACAATAAATGAGATGTCACATATTTAGTTAAAAAAAACATATATCTTTTATTAAAAATAAAGAATCTTTAAAAATGTATTTAAAGAAATATCTTGGTGAGTTACATTACTTCCTAGGTCTTGAAGTTTGGAGAAATGATGGTCAAACCATTGTGTCTCAAGGTAAATATGTTAGAGAGGTAATTAAGAAGTTTAAGATGAATTAGTGTAAAGTTTATTTTGTTCCAATGCAACAGAACATGAAAATTTATTGTGATGATGGTTCAAAGGAGGTATATGGTATAGTGTATAGACAGATGGTGGGAAGCTTGAACTATCTCACTACAACCATACCTAACATAACATATTTTGTTAGTGTGTTAAGTCAGTTTATGGAAAAACCTCTAGAAAGCCATTGGAATGCAACGAAAGTGGTATTCATGTATCTCAAAGGCACAATTGATTATAATATTAAATATACTGACAATCCGGATTGGGCTGGAAATCCGGATGATCAGAGATCTACTACAGGTTATACCTTTGGTATTGGATCCGAGATTGTTTCATGGAGCAGTAAGACGCATCATACTATATCTTTATCATCTACTAAGGAGGAATATAAAGCTTTATGTGCAACAATTTGTGAAGTTGTTTGGTTGAGAAGACTTCTTCAAGATGTTGGAGAAGAACAAAGGAAAGCTATGATAATCAAATGTGATAACCAGAGCTCAATCAAGTTGGCCAATAATCCAGTTTATCATTCAAGGACAAAGTATGTTGATGCTCAGTATCATTTTGTTCAAGAAAAGATGCAATCTAATGATGTTGCTTTAATGTATTGTAATACTAGTGAAAATGTTGTTGATATTTTCACTAAGCCTCTTGGGAATATAAAATTTGAATTGTTTAAGGAGATGTTAGGTGTGGATGTCAATCCTTTCTCCATTAAAGGGGAGACTTGGAAATAATGGAGAACCTATTAGTTAGGCAGTTCCAATTATGTTTGTATTTAGAACTCAAATCATTTTCTAGGAGTTTGTTCTATCTCTCTATTGGATTGTAATCCTATATATTCATGTACCCCTCATTGATTAATTGAATGAATTGAGCGTGGCTTTCCTTTGGCTGCCTCTAGGTGTTGCCTCACCTGAGAGCAGTTGGTTTCATTCCTTCTAATTTGTCTTTCCATTTTCAAGTTATATTTCTTACAAACATTGTATGCAAATGGAAGAATTTTCTCCAAAACGACTTGATAAATAAATTTGACATCATGATTGGAATAACCTATAATTAGTAATACATAATATATGACATGCTCAAATATACTTAAAAAAAAATGTTGTTGTGGTGTCAACAAGTTTTTCATTGGTTATTATACCAATATATTGGTCCAAAGCATAAAGACCTTAGCAATATTTATTTTGGTTAAGTTATTCTTTTCACAACACAACGTTTCATAAAAATACTTAATTACAAGGATATAAAAATCTTGATCTTCAAAGTTGCATAAAAATACTTAATTACCAGGATATAACAATCTTGATTTTACACTTGGTATGGTATACGTGTTAATTTCTTATTACAAGCTTCAATTTTTCAAACAATTTATTTATCAAAATTTGTTTATGTATTAAAAAAAATATATAGGGTGGTTTTATTTATTTATTTACATTACTTCACCATTGTAATGTGAATCACCATTAACATATTATCCATTAGCAAATGTAAAATATAAAACAAATATTATTATATAAAAAGAATTATGCTTGTTTAGCTAATCTTTGTCCACATTATTTTTCTCTTCTCTTCCTCTATGAGTTGGTGTGAAAAATAAAACAAATATTATTATATAATTTTTTTTGGTTATGTTTAATCTTTGTTGTTTAGCTAATAATGTACTAGTAGTTTGTCACACCTTTATTTTGTTGTTTAGCTAATAATGTGCTAGTAGTTTGTCACACGTTTATTTTTTTCTTCTCTTCTTTTATTGACGAGGTTGTGACGATAATCAATGAATGGCCAGGTTTTCACATTTATCTTTCTCTTCCTCTATTGACAAGGTTGTGATGATATGTTGTTGAGAGAGATATTTAAATTTTATCTCTCTACATCTTTCAGCTTCACCATTGCCTTTTCGATTTAGATTTATACAATTTTTTTGAAATAATTTATATATCATCAATATTATTGAGCAGAGAGGGGTTTTATATCGTCCTTAGTCTAATAATTTATCTATTATCAAGGTTGTTGGAGATATTTTTGAAATAATTTATATATCATCAATATTATTGGGCAGAGAGGGGTTTTATACCGTCCTCAGTCTAATAATTTATCTATTATCAAGGTTGTTGGAGATATTTTTTTTAAAATTAATATATAACATTTAAAAAATATTAATAATAAAAGAATATTTTCTATCTTAATTCATATATATATATATAGCAATTGAAAATAAATAAAACAATTTTATGGTTAAAATATTTAAAGAGTGTGTTGTTCACTGAGGAAGATGCGCAATTTATTTAGTATGGAGTTGTGTAATTCATTGCATTTTCAATATTTTTAACTCCAAATCTATCATGAGTGAAGAAGGATCAAATACCTAGAAGTGAAAACTTTTTTCAAAAAATTGATAAAATGTGAGGAAAAATTTACACATCTAAGAAGTTATCCCTCTTAGCTCATGATAAAAGCTCGGTTATGATGAAATTACATTAGTATATGGATAGATTTAATGTGTTTAGCATAAAATTAGGCTAAAATTATAAATGGAGAAGTAATTATTTTTTTAATCTTAATTAGTATATGGATAGATTTAATGTGTTTAGCATAAAATTAGGCTAAAATTATAAATGGAGAAGTAATTATTTTTTTAATCTTAATTTATGAATGATTTGACAAATCAAAATGATATGATAAAGCAATAAAATTAAACATATATTTTATATTTTTAATATCTATCAATATTGTTTTTAATAATTTGACTATGAAATATATTAAATTGACTAAATATTAACAATAAAAAATTTAAAATTGTTTTTTATTGACTAAGAGCTTGTCTTCCTTAAATTTAAGGAAACATAATCCACCAATTATTTTAGGTAATGTGGTTTTCCTTGAATAGTGATGAGTTATGATCACCTTTTATTGAATAGTGATGAGTTATGGTAGCCTTCATTACTGATTAGTTATGATAAGTTTTTCCACATTAGAAGCAAAAAACCAAAAACTATAAAAAATATTTAGAAGGAATTTATCACTCATATCTTTCACTTCATCTTCTCCATGTTTTTTCATCCATATTCTACATTCTATTCCATTATTTTTCACATATGTAGTCCCAACCCTCTAATCGAAAATGAAAATTTCACTCATCCCTTGAAGCATCCAAATATTAATGCTTTAACTTCTTCTTTTTTTTAACCCACTGTTTTGCAAAAAAATTATAATTAGATAAAATATACTATGTCATATGGGTAACACTTTCTACTTAAAAAAATATTATAAACTTAAAACAAATAATAATAGCAGTGCTATAGGTTAGCCAAATATAAATATCTGCATAAATTGTGTTTGTGTTAAAGAGAGGAACTAGGTTTTCATGAGTTAGGGTTTGTAGAAAAAATAGAGGCTCCAATCGGGATTGGCACATAGTCGAGTGTTTGGCTTAGACTGCATGTGTATGATGGCCAGACCTCAATGGAATACGTTGAAGACTCTACCCAATGTATTGCTCAATGGTGGCAATGATTTCTACGTTTGGCGTTGGCGTTTGGGTCGACATCTCGGAAATGGAAAAGTGTTCATGTATTTGTCGCTTAGTGTCTCTAGTCACAATCCTATACCTTGGAGTTTTTGTTGCATAGTGCTAGAAGAGTGGAGTAGAGGGAGTGACGAGTTGAAGACTTGCGAAAGCAACTAAGTCGACGGGTTGGTCCAAGATCTATCCCTGCGGTGTAATTCAATGGCTCTATGTGATATTAAACATTTTATCTCTATGTGGTAAGAACCTTATAACTTTTCATGGTATTGATCGGATCTCCCTTTATGGTGTAATGGATCTCTGTGGTATTGAACATCCTCTCTCTCTCGTGTATTTGAAGGGATCTTTGCATTATTGAACATCCTCTCTCTATGGGTAACGAATCTTGGCGGTTTTGAGCATCTTGTCTCTCAATAATGCAATTCAATGAATCTTTATGGTATTGAAGAAAAGAGACTCAATGGGAAAGAAGGAATAATCCTTCATGTTTCAGAACAATTTGTGGAAGAGCTCTTGGTTGAGAATTTGATGAGGGGGAATCTCATGGGTTGGAGCAAAACTAGGTTGTGAAGGTAAGAAAAGAAAGTCGACATATTTAAGGATTTTATTGAACTAGGTAATGTCAAAATTTCCAAGGATAGTCTCACCTCTTTGAAGTTGGTTTGTGAAGAATTGTTGAATAATATAAGAAGAGTTAGTGTTTTGAGAAGATTGATGAATATTGTTTCCTATGTGAAAATTTGAAGGCACTGAGGAACAATGAAGGATGAGATCCAACTCATAGACTCCTCAAAGGACTCACTCTCTAAGAACCAATTTTTCTGCTCAACTTCCTTGTCGGGAGACTTAGAGACCAAGTCCTCTATCATCATGGGGGGTTTATCGGATAACACTTGGTTGAATAATGCCTTAGGGAAGTGGGTTGGGCATGGAACCGATGTATTTTCTATCAATCATTTACTGGAATTCGGTCTAGTTGGTTTCGAGGAGGATCAAATCTGTTTAGAAAAACCCTTTTTTCCTTCCACATTGACATTGTGGGGTGGACCACATGTAAATTCTTTTACTATTGGGTGTTTTCCACATGGGTCATTACTCTTGTCCTTAGTATTAGTCATTTTGACTTGGCCTCTTGAAGAGATCCATACATTATTGCAATTCTAGGGTTTGTTGGAGAGAAACTAGAACTTGTAGAGTTGCAGAGTTGTGAGCCCAAGGTTCGTAATATCTCCATTGATAGGAAAAAAAGAAGGGCAATTAGATCAAGAAGAGGAGTCTCCTTGGTGGTCGGTAAGAATCTTAGGGTAATCAAGATAGTGGAATTAGATGGATGAATAGTGATTGGTAAGTTTTGTGGTTGTGAAGTTTCTATGTCTTCGATAAATTATTAGACCCAACAAAAATGGGCATCGCTTATTAGCTATGGACCTATAGTCCATCTCATGGCCCATGGTTGGATTATACTCAAATCTTGGATTACTTAAGCATGTCTTTCAAATATGTGAATTGTCATAATTATGAACATGTTATGGAAAATTGTGGGAAGAACTCTAAGAAGAAAGTATGGAAAGCTACAAAAGTAACAGTGGTGGTAGTTTATCGAACTAGTTACCCTTAATTTGTTTATTCCTATTGAGAATCCCAAGGAACATGGTCGATTTGGAGGTGAAGTCTAGGTCTCAGTCACAAGATCTAAATGTTTTAAACGAGGTTCCTATGTATTGAAGGATCTATTAGTGTGGGACATGTCCATCCCATTAATTTCTTGTTCACAATAGTTGGAGATTTGAAATGATATTGTTGTAGTCATTTATGGAGATTTGGACTTTATTTAGTTTATTTTAAATTTTTTTAATTTAGATTAGTTTTGATATATATATTTTGAATTGTATTTTTTTTTAATTTATTTTATATAATTTTTTTAATTTAAAAAAAATGTATTTTGAAAGTATTTTTTTTCAATTATTTTCTTTAAATTTTGTGTTTTAAGTGTTATTTTTAATTTTCTTTCCCCATGAAAAAAATTATATTTTACTTTTTTCTAAGTTCAGTTTTTTAATTTTTTTATTAAAAATTTGAAATTTCCATTATTTTTCAACATAAATTGTTTTTTAATTTTTCTTTATTTCCAAAACAAAATTTATTTTTTTCATTAAATTTAAGAATTTGTTTAGGGGTAATTTTTTTCCCAATTCAATTATTTTTTGAAGGTAAATTATTTAAAAAAATAAATTAATTGATAAATACATTATCAAGTTATAACACTTTTATATTTAGTAGTCAATTTTCAATGTTTTATTTTTGGTGGTGTCAGTGGTCAACGTTTCAATTAGGTCATATTTTTAAGTAAAAAAAATGGTGCCAGTGGTCAAGGCCACAATGTCAATTAGGTCAAGGTTTTAAATAAATAAAAAAAGTGGTTTCAGTGGTCAAGGCCACCGTTTCAATTACGTCATAGTTTCAACTAAAAAAAAAAGAGTGGTGCCAATGGTCAAGGCCACAGTTTCAATTAGGTCATAGTTTTAATTACAAAAAAAGTGGTGCTACTGGTAGCATCACTTTTCAATTCGAGGTTCAATTTCATGGTTGTGTTACGGTTTTGTTCGTAATGTCAAGGGCACAGTTTCAAACAAGTCACAATTTTAACCACCTCCAAAAAAAGGGTGCTACCGGTAGCACCACTTTTTGTTTTGGGGGTTGATTTTTGTTTTTTTTACCCAAACATTTGATATTTTTCGGAAAGAGTTCTCGTTTTGAGGTCACCGTTCTCGTTAAGTTGGTAACTTTGTCAGGAGGTGAAGGCTCCTTTGTTGGCATGTTAATGATTCTGACCCTTCCTTTATATAAACTTTTATTCCACCTCATGTGACTAATATTGGTTCTCCCATTACTTCTTATGGGGTGGTCACTACCATTTTAGGCCTAGATCTAACTCTTAACATACAAGGGTCTTTGAGGGGTTGGGATTTGACCAAATCAAGGAGTATAACACTTTAAAAGTAGGCCACAATTTGACACTCAAACAAGCTCAATAGAAAGTAACCAAGGAGGTTTAGCAGGATAAATAGAGACTCATTTCAGGGGTTCTTAGAGCAGGAACTACCCCTAACGTGTTTCCTCCATGAATATATTATCTGTTAATATGTGAGGCTTGGGGGGTACTCTAAAAAAATATCCCTCAAATGGTTGGTGAAGTTTGACAATCATGACATAACTATGATTCAAGAAACTATGGGGAAAGATGATCCTTTGGTCCTTGAGCTGAAGAAGATATTTAGTGGCTAGGATTTCTATGGTTTGGATTCAGATGGATTATGTGGTGGCATAATTTATGGGTTTAATAAAAATCTTACTTTAGTCAATTGTTTTGTTGTATGCTCAAGTCTTTGTACAGTTTTACAAGACAAGAGTCTGGGATACTCTCTAATCTTTCTCAATGTGTATGGACCTTATGAGGGTAGGAAATGGTTCTGGGACAATTGTTTTTCATTAAATTGTTAACAGGTGAATAATCTCATTATTAAGGGGGATCTAAATCTGACTTTGAACAGAGATGAAATTTGGGGTACCGGTGCCTAGGAAGTCAAAGACTAGTTTATTATTTTGTTGACAAATTTGAATTGGCAGGTTGGGTAGACATAGAGCCTATCCAGATCCAACCAAAGAGGATTAATAATATATCTCATCTAGGAGGGGTAGCTAAAAGGCTAGATCAATTTCTTGTACAAAATGCCCTTCTACAAAGGGTGGAAAGATACCAAAATTGGTTTGGAAAGGTTAAATGTTTGGATCACTTTCCTATTGTACTTGAACTAGATAAGGATGGGGAAAAACCTGGAGCTCCTTTTAAATATAATCTTATTTGGTATGAAGAAGAGGATTTCTAGAGGTTAGTCACAAGCAATTGGAAGCATTATGAGGAGGGTTTGGGAGACATCACTAGTGTTCAATTTTCTTCTACATTAGGGATGGTCAAAGAAAAAGTAGCCTAGTGGGTAGGTGAGAGACGTAAAAAGAGGGATTTATTGCTTAAGGAGGTGGAGAGAGATCTGGAGCTATTTTACTCTGAATAATTCACTAGAAACTTTAGAAATGATCTATTAGAAAGGACTACTTCATTATAATAGAAAAATAATAAGATTAATTTGGATGAAGAAAAACAATGTATAATTAAGAGTCCAGCCTTGTGGATTGCGGTTTGTGAATAAAATACCAAGCACTTTCAAAATTTTGCTAGGAACAAGAGAAACAATAACATTGTTTGGGAATTAACACACATGGATGGCAACAAAGTTTGAGGGTTCCATGATTTGGATATCTGTGGGTTCATCACGTCAAGGAGATATTTAAATAACCTGATAGAGTTAAGCTAGGGGAGATTCTAAAAGTTTTGTTATATTTTCCCATATTTTTTAATAAATAAGAGAGTAACATCCTCTATAAAACAGTAACTAAGGAGGAACTTATGTCTGTACTTCATAATTTTTAGAAGGATAAGATCGTCGACCTAGATGGGTGGACTGCATAAGTTTTTATAGTCTTCTTTGATGTTCTTGGAGATTATTTACTAAGAGTTTTTGAGGAGATTAGGGAGACTAGGAAGATTCTAGGGAGTTATAATTCCACCTTCTTAGTCTTGATTCCTAAGGTGGATTTCCCCTATACATTTGATCATTTCAGACCTATTTCCCTATGTAGTTTCCTTTATAAAATAATCTCTAAGGAAATAGATGTTAGAATCAAACCCTTGCTATCTAATGCCATTTCCTCCAAACAATTTGGCTTTCTAAAGGGTATACTTATACATGAGGCAATAGGAATTCCTCGGGAAGGGTTGCACTCAATTAAAACTTCTTAGTTTCATGCAACATTTATTAAACTAGAATTTTCTAAATCCTACGGTAGGGTGTCCTGGCTATATATAAGCTTTCTTCTCATTCAAATTGGCTTCGATCTACCTTTGGAAAATGGATAATGGGATATGTGACATCCTACTCTTTTGTTGTTTTAATTAATGGTTATGGCTCTGAGTTCATTAAACCTTCTAGGGGGCTTAGGAATGGATTCACTTTGTCTCCATACCTTTTCCTCTTAGTTGTAGAAGATCTAAGTAGAGATATTCTTGAATATAGAAGAAAAATGAAACTCCTAGGAATTAAAATTGGGAGGAACAACTAACTCATATACTATTTGTAGATGATCTTTTTCTATTCTATTTTTTCTATTAAGATGAATTTCGACACGAAAGAGATTATCAAAATATGTTGTCTCGCCATAGGGATGGAAAATAATATTACAAAATCTACCTTGTATTTTCCTGCAGTGGAGGCACAAGTAAGGAACAATTTGGAATCTTGAAAAGATAGTGAGTGAAGGTGTAGTGGGAATCCACTGAATCGACTCAATTTCTATCCCATAGAAACAAACTATTAACCATCGTAGAAGTTGGGTGACCTAGGAGTAGAAAAGTGAGAATAGTTAGTCAGTCATGGGAGTTGTTTCTTTTATCAATCGAGTGAATGTAGACTACTAGTTCCAAGATGGTGTTTCGGGCACATACTTTTACATTCCC
Organism: Picea glauca; assembly: GCA_000966675.3. NCBI lineage: Eukaryota > Viridiplantae > Streptophyta > Pinopsida > Pinales > Pinaceae > Picea > Picea glauca. Next base: position 1,040,134 of record JZKD02S2103540.1, on the reverse strand, counting down.
CTCTCATGATTTGAATCATGGAATTAAGTACTTAGGTTATTCTCTTTGACCTAACAATTATGGAGAGGTTGACTGGATGTTGCTATTATCCAGGATTGAAAAAGGAGTGAAATTTCGGTGTAATCATTGGATTTCAAGAGGAGGAAGATTAGTTCTCATCAAGTCAATTCTAGAAGCCATTCCAGTCTATTGGCATCTTTTGGATCATATTCGAAAAGGTATTTTGGAAAGAATTAGGAAGGTATTTTTTAATTATCTATGGAAGGGAAGTTGTGATTATAAGGGATCCCATTTGACAAATTGGAAGGTAATTGCTTCACCTAAGGATCATGGTGGTTGGGGCATCAATAACATCTTACCTTTTGGCAAAGCCATACGTTCTGGCCACAAAACCTCCCCTTTTCATTTTTCTTTTATAACTGAAAGGAAATGGGCATCCTACTAAAATGGTGGGAATGATTTCTAGGTTTGGCGTTGGCATTTTGCTCGACATCTAGGAAATGGAAAAGTGTTCGTGTCTTTGTCGCTTAGTGTCTCTAGTCACAATCCTATACCTTGGAGTTTTTGTTGCATAGTGCTAGAAGACTGGAGTAGAGGGAGTAACGAGTTGAAGACTTGCAAAAGAAGCTAAGTCGACGAGTTGGTCCAAGATCTATCCCTGCAGTTTAATTCAATGGATCCCTATGATATTAAACATTTTATCTCTATGTGGTAAGAACCTTAGAACTTTTCATGGTGTTGATCGGATCTCCCTTTATGGTGTAATGGATCTCTGTGGTATTGAACATCCTCTCTCTCGTGTATTTGAATGGATCTTTGAATTATTGAACATCCTCTCTATCTTGTGTATTTGAACGGATCTTTGCATTATTGAACAAATCTCTCTCTATGGGTAACAAATCTTGGCGGTTTTGAGCATCTTGTCTCTCTGCAATGCAATTCAATGAATCTCTATGGTATTGAACAAAAGAGACTCAATGGAAAAGAAGGAATAATCCTTCATGTTTCAGAATAGTTTGTGGAGGATCTCTTGGTTGAGAATTTGATGAGGGGGAATCTCATGCGTTGGAGCAAAACTAGGTTGTGAGGGTAAGAATAGAAAGTCGACATATCTCAAAGGATTTCATTGAACTAGGTAATGTCAAAATTTCCGAGGACGGGTTCACCTCTTTGAAGTTGGTTTCTCAGCTGGAAGAATTGTTGATTACTATAAGAAGAGTTAGTGTTTTGAGAAGATTGATGAATATTTTTGCCTATGTTAAAATTTGAAGGCAACGAGGAACAATGGAGGATGAGATCCAACTCGTACACTACTGAAAGGACTCACTCTCTTAGGAACAATTTTTTTCCTCACCTTCCTTGTCGGGAGACTTAGAGACCAAGTCCTCTATCATCATGGGGGGTTTATTGGATAATACTTAGTTGAATAATGCCTTAGGAAAGTGGGTTGGGCATGGAGACGATGTATTTTCTAACAATCATTTACTGGAATTCGGTCTAGTTGGTTTTGAGGAGGATCAAATCTGTCTTGAAAAGCCCTTTTTTCCTTCCACATTGACATTGGGGTTGGACTACACGTGAATTATTTTACTATTGGTTTCTTTCGACATGGGTCATTAATTTTGTCCTTAGTATTCGTCATTTTGACTTAGCCTCTTGAAGAGATCTATATGTTGTTACAAGTCTAGGGTTTGTTGGGGAGAAACTAGAACTCGTAGAGTTGTAAAGTTGCCAACCCAAGGTCCATAATATTTCCATTGATAGGAAAAAAAGAAGGGCAATTAGATCAACAAGAGGAGGAGTCTCCTTGGTGGTCTGTAAGAATCTTAGGGTAATCAAGATAGTAGAATTAGATGGATGAATAGTGATTGGTAAATTTTGTGGTCGTCAAGTTTCTATGTCTTACATAAATTATTAGACCCAACATGAATGGGTATCACTTATTGGCTATGGACCTATAGTCCATCTCTTGGCCCATGGTTGTATTATACTCAAATCTTGGATTACTTAAGCATGCCTTTCAAATGTGTGAATTGTCATAATTATGAACATGTTATGGAAAATTGTGGGAAGAACTTTCAGAAGAAAGTATGGAACGTTACAAAAGTAGCAACAGTGGTAGTTTATCGAACTACCCTTAATTTGTCTATTCCTATTGAGAATCCCAAGGAACATGGTCGATTTGGAGGTGAAGTCTAGGTCTGAGTCACAAGATCTAAATGTTTTACAAGGGGGTTCCTATGTATTGAAGGATCTATTAGTGTGGGACATATCCATCCCATTATTTTTTGGTTCACAATAGTTGGAGGTTTGAAATGATATTGTAGTCATTTATGGAGATTTGGATTTTATTTAGTTTATTTTTAATGTTTTTAGTTTAGATTAGTTTTGATATATATTTTTAAAATTGAATTTTAGTTTTTTTTTTTAATTTATTTTAGATTGTTTTTTTTTTAATTGTATTTTGAAGGTATTTTTTTTTCAATTATTTTATTTCAATTTTGTGTTTTAAGTGTTATTTTTAATTTTCTTTCCCTCGAAAAAATTTATATTTTACTTTTTTTTTTGAGTTCAGTTTTTTAATATTTTATTAAAATTTTGAAATTTGCATTATTTTTCAACGTAAATTGTTTTTTTTTTCTTTATTTCCAAAACAAAATTTGTTTTTTCCATTAAATTAAAGAATTTGTTTAGGGTTTTTTTTTCCAATTCAATTATAAATTCTTAATGTAAATTATTTAAAAAAATAAATTAATTGATAAATACATTATCAAGTTATAACACTTTTATAGTTAGTAGTCAATTTTCAATGTTTTATTTGTGGTGATGCGAGTGGTCAACGTCATAGTTTCAATTAGGTCATAGTTTTAAGTAAAAAAAAAATGGTGTCAGTGGTCAAGGCCACAGTGTCAATTAGGTCAAGGTTTTAAATAAATAAAAAAAGTGGTTCCAATGGTCAAGGCCACAGTTTCAATTACGTCATAGTTTTAACTAAAAAAAAAGAGTGGTGTCAATGGTCAAGGCCACAATTTCAATTAGGTCATAGTTTTAACTAAAAAAAAGTTGTGCTACTGGTAGCATCACTTTTAAATTCGAGGTTCAATTTCATGGTTGTATTAGGGTTATGTTTGTAATGTCAAGGGCACATTTTCAAACAAGTCACAATTTTAACCACCTCCAAAAAAGGGTGCTACTAGTAGCACCACTTTTTGATTTGGGGGTTGATTTTTTTGTTTTTTACCCAAAAATATGATATTTTTCGGCAAGAGTTCTCATTAAGTTGGTAACTTTGTTAGGAGGTGAAGGATCCTTTGTTGGCATGTTAATGATTTTGACCCTTCCTTTATATAAACTTTTATCCATCCTCATGTGACTAATATTGGTTCTCCCATTACTTCTTGTGGGGGGAGGGAGGCTCACTACCATTTCAGACCTAGATCTAACTCTTAAAATACAAGGGTCTTTGAGGGGTTGGAATTTGACCAAATCAAGGAGTCTAACACTTTAAAAGTAGGCCACAAATCGACATTAAAACATGATCAATAGAAAGTAACCAAGGAGGTTTAGCAGGATAAATAGAGACTCATTTCAAGGGTTCTTAGAGCGTGAACTACCCCTAACGTGTTTCCTCCATGAAGATATTATCTGTTAATATGTGAGGCTTGGGGGGTAGTCTAAAAATATATCCCTCAAATGGTTGGTGGATTTCGACAATCTTGATGTAATTATGATTCAAGAAACTATGGGGAAAGGGGATCCTTTGGTCCTTGAGCTGAAGAATATATTTAGTGGCTAGGATTACTATGGTTTGGATTCACATGGCTTCTGTGGTGGCATAATTACTAGGTCTAATAAATATCTTACTTTAGTCAATTGTTTTGTTGTATGCTGAAGTCTTTGTACAGTTTTACAAGACAAGAGTCTGGGATACTCTCCGATATTTCTCAATGTGTATGGACCCTATGAGGGTAGGAAATAGTTCTGGGACACTTTTTTTTCATTAAATTGTTAACAGGTGAATAATCTCATTATTGGGGGGGATTTGAATCTAACTTTGAACAAGGATGAAATTTGGGGTACCAGTGCCTAGGAAGTCATAGACTAGTTTATTATTTTGTTGATAGATTTGAATTGGCAGGTTGGGTAGACATAGAGCCTATCTAGATTTAACCAACGTGGAGTAATAATAGATCTTGTCTAGGAGGGGTAGCTAAAAGGCTAGATCAGTTTCTTGCACACAATTCCCTTCTACAAAGGGTGTAAAGATACCAAAATTGATTTGGAAAGGTTAGACATTTGGATCACTTTCCTATTGTACTTGAACTAGATAAGGATGGAGAAAAACCTGGAGCTCCTTTTAAATATAATATTATTTGGTATGAAGAGGAGGATTTCTAGAGGTTAGTCACGAAAAATTGGAAGCATTATGAGGAGGGTTTGGGAGAAATCACTAGTGTTCAATTTTATTCTACATTGGGGACGGTCAAAGAAAACGTAGCCTAGTGGGTAGGTGAGAGATGTAAAAAGAGGGATTTATTGCTTAAGGAGGTGGAGAGAGAACTGGAGCTATTTTACTCTGAATAATTCACTAGAAACTTTAGAAATGATCTACTAGAAAGGAGTACTTCATTAGAATAGAAAAATAATAAGATTAATTTGGATAAAGAAAAACAATGTATAATTAAGAGTCAAGGCTTGTGGATTGCGACTGGTGATTAAAATACCAAGTACTTTAAAAAAAAATCTAGGAACAAGAGAAACAATAACATTTTTTAGGAATTAACAAACGTGGATGGAAACAAGGTTTGAGGGTTCCATGATTTCGAATATTTGTGGGTTCATCACGTCAAGGAGATATTTAAAGAACCTGATAGAGTGAAATTAGGGGAGATTCTAAATGTTGTGTTATATTTTCCCATATTTTTAAATAAATAAGAGAGTAACATCCTCTATAGACCAGTGACTAAGGAGGAACTTATGTTTGTACTTCATAATTTTCAGAAGGATAAGATCCTCAACCTAGATGGGTGGACTGCATAATTTTTTATAGTCATCTTTGATGTTCTTGGAAATGATTTAATAAGAGTTGTTGAGGATATTAGGGAGACTAGGAAGATGCCAGGGAGTTATAATTCCACCTTATTAGTATTGATTCCTAAGGTGGAATGCCCCTATACATTTTATGATTTCAGACCTATTTCCCTATGTAGTTGCCTTTATAAAATAATCTCTAAGGAAATAGATGTTAGAATCAAACCCTTGCTATATAATGTCATTTCCTCTGAACAATTTGGATTTCTAAAGGGCATACTTATACATGAGGCAATAGGAATTCCTCGGGAAGGCTTGCACTCAATTAAAAATTCTTAGTTTCATGAAACAATTATTAAACTAGAATTGTCTAAAGCCTATGATAGGGTGTCATGTCTATATATAAGCTTTCTTCTCATTCAAATTGGCTTTGATCTACATTTGGAAAAATGGATAATGGGATATGTGGCATCTGCCTCCTTTGTTGTTTTAATTAATTGTTTTGGCTCTGAGTTCATTAAAATTTCTAGGGGGCTTAGTAAGGGCCTCCCTTTGTCTCCATACCTTTTCCTCTTAGTTGTAGAAGAAATAAGTAGAGATATTCTTGAATATAGAAGAAAAATGAAACTCCTAGGAATTAAAATTGGGAGGAACAACTAACTCATATACTATTTGTAGATGATCTTTTTGTATTCTATTTTTTCTCGTAAGAGGAATTTCAACACTACAAAGAGATTATGGAAATTTGTTGTCTCGCCATAGGGATGGAAACTAATATTACAAAATCTACCTTATTTTTTCCTACAGTGAAGGCACAAGTAAGGAATAGTTTGGAATCTTGAAAATATAGCGAGTGAAGGTGTAGTGGGAATCCACCGAATTGACTCAATTTATCTCCCATAGAAACAACCTATTAACCATCATAGAAGTTGGGTGACTTAGGAGTAGCAAAGTGAGAATCATCAGTCAGTCATGGGAGTTGTTTCTTCTATCAATCAAGTGAATGCAGACTACTAATTCCAAGAAGGTGTTTCGGGCACATACTTTTCCATTCCCCTCTCATGATTTGAATTATGGAATTAAGTACTTAGGTTATTCTCTATGACCTAAAAATTATGTAGAGGTTGACTGGATGTGGCTATTATCTAGGATTGAAAAAGGAGTGAAATTTTGGTGTAATCATTGGATTTCAAGAGGAGGCAGATTAGTTCTCATCAAGTCAATTCTAGAAGCCATTCCACTCTATTGGCATCTTTTGAATCATATTCCAAAAGGTATTTTGGATAGAATTAGGAAAACATGTTTTAACTGTCTTTGGAAGGGAAGTTGTGATTATAAGGGATCCCATTTGACAAATTGGAAGGTAATTTATTCACGTAAGGATCAGGGTGGTTGGGTCATCAATAACATCTTACCTTTTGGCAAATCCCTACGTTCTGGCCACTAAACCCCCCCTTTTAATTTTTCTTTTATTAGTGAAAGGAAAGGGGAATCCTACTAAAATTTGAGCTATAACACCTAATCCTCTACTACTATGAGAATAATGATTATTCTTTACCCACCTTGAAAGAGTTGGAGGTTTGGATCTTTATTGATGATTTTCTTTGATGGAGGTTTGTTAATCATTTTGATCTTATACTTTCAAATATTCTTCATGGTTCTTTTTGAATTATGATGCTTCGTTGATATTTGTATGATCAAATTGACATGTTATCATTGGGACCTTTTGCATATTTCAAAGTATTTGATGATCCTATATGATTGTAGAGTTTGATGCTATATTTTATGCCTTGAAAGATTTTTCTTTTGGGGACTTTATGAATGGATGAATTAAATGAAGAACACGTATGCATTCTACATCCTCATGATTGCATGTTCTACATGATGTCATCGTTTATGCTCAAGCTCCCATATGTTAATCATATTCTTCAGTTTAAAAGTATTAACTAGAATCACAAGATCATTGATCCTTTCTATGTGTTTGAGATTGGATACACATAGCTTTCATGAAATTTATTTACATTAGCAGGTTGTTTATGAAAGGTCGTTATCATGGATGATTATCTTTGTGAAACTTATTCTTCCTTTTTATTTATTCATTTTGCAAACAAACCCAACACTTATTCATAATCTTGTTGAAGGAAAAGACAAATATTGTAATGTTTATGACACGATGAAAACTATATTTTTCCTTTTATAACATATTTTATTCTTTCCATGGTGGCAAGAGCAGGGTTGTATAGTCACTTCCTTTACTTGACTGCTTCAACTCTAAAATGCATATGAGAAACCCTATGTTTTCTTCCTCTTTACTTGAATACTCCCTTTTCATATCTTGTCTATGTTTTGAAGCCAACATTAAGTATTCATAATTAAGCCTAGTCTTTACTAAAACTTAGCCGGATTTGTTGTTATCACCATTGCATTATTTTCTATGTCCTATTTCAAGGCCTAAATTTTATTGTATTGTATCATGGGGCTGAAACACTGATCCATGGTTGGATCCTTGATCCTTACTAGGCACTCCCTCATTGAGAAGTAGATTCACCTTTTCACACAGTTATCCCCGAGATCCAAATCCCACAAGGCTATAAGATCTACTTGATTAAGCTCTCCTCATCAGACTGATAATATACCTTGTTGATCCTAGTTATCGAAACCTGAAAACCCCATGATCCAATCAAATTTATCTTAGAAGGAGAGCTCCATTGGAGTGTTCAATATGGGTTATTTTTCGGCGAAGCCTATCAGATTACCTCTCTCACAGACCCATCCCACAAGCCAATCAGATGTTCTCCATCGAGTCTTCGGGCTATTGGATTAATTCACTTGCTTCCTTTCTTATTCTTCCCGACCATCGGATTTTGAAGCCGATCAAACTTCATCCATTGGTTTTTCCCTTCACGATTTCCCCTTGATCGGATTATGTATCTCGCGTGCCACATTAGCGTCAATCTCATTTTTATCTTATGGGTCAACCTTCGTGGTGTTGATGTGACATTAATGTGTTATGTGATGCGATGTCTCTTTTCCCACTACCTGCTCGCCATTTTTCGTATCCAAGTTCACACGAACTTGATCTCGGTATGACATGATTTCCTCACTCAACATCTGAATATCTGGAATATGCATGTATTCTTTGTTTCATTTTATTATCGCTAGGTGTGGAACCCTGACTGGTGATGAACCTTGACCCATGTGGAACCAAGCCCAACTTTCCTATGTTGTATATATGATTTATTTATTTATTCATTTGTTTTTATTTTTCCCATGTTTTTATTTATTCGTTTGTTTTTATTCATTTTTATTTATTTTTCCTATGTTGTATATATGATTTATTTTTTTATTTTTTATGTTTATTTATGGATTTATTTTTATTATTTTTTCCCCTATTTTTCTAATTTTTTTATTACATTTTGGGGAGTACAACTTTAGGTTTATTTTATTATTTTATTATTTTATTTCCTATTTTACTCTGATTTACGTGCCAACATTTCTACATGGGCCAAATGTTCTATGCCTCCTCTAGTTCCACACACAAACTAAGTAAACAGGGGGGGAATGTATATACATTAAGACTTGATCTGTTAGCACCAGAAGTCACCCCTGGATTGCGTCAGAGGTAAGCCTGATACCCATCAGTTTGTATGTCATGAAAAATAAATTTGAAGGTAGTCTAATGGACATAGACTTAGGATGGTATTGTTCTAACTCAAAAAACTAGATCGGAAAGCACAAGCAGGCGAGGTCTTGGTATAACTTCAATCACTAAGTTTGGTATAGTGGTGAGTAGGGGGAAAAACTTAAGGAGAGTGAAGGGGTCTACTCAGGGCATTCGGTCTTCTAGTAGCCTAAGGAGGAAAAATTCAGAAAACAAGATCTTCTTGGATTCAGAATGTCAGGAAATTGAAAAAACTATAACAACACTACAATCAAACATCCATTACAACACAGTCAAAACCATCCATGTGAATCCTTCAATCATGAACATTCAGTATTAGACACATATTAAGATGGAGGAAGAAAGATGACTTAGATTAAGAAAGAAGTCTCAAATACAAATACATAACCAGAAACCAGAAGCTTTACTAAAACTTTACAATAAGGGAGCCTAGCTCTACCATCGACACTGTCAAAATATCAAAACTGAGTAATTATACTCAGAACAACTCGCCATCACCAGGAGTGTGACCTGGCTACTACAATGAAATATTTGCATCTACATCTTCTTCTGTCAGGCTGCACTCACATTCTTCTGACAGACGCAAGACCAACTCAGTATGGGCTTCACAAGAAAATCCATGACAAGGAACTTTTGGTTGAAAATATGTCCTTCATGGCCATATTTTCCATGCTTTCCATTTATGTGATGAAACGAGGTTTCAACTACCTTTCCCACTTTCATTAACTTCTTTTATTGGGGTCAGGACAAAGCCTGACACCAATGAATGCTCCAGGTGATCTCACAACTCCTTTGAGTCAAAATTGGTGCCTCGAGGACATAAGGATCCTTCTCTTTGACCAACTCGGGTGCTCTGATATTTTGTGTGGATCCATTCCCCTGCCCCATATGACCACCGGCTGTGACCTCATGCTTAATTCCCAGGTGCTTTGGGATTTCGCGCTTCGCGAGTTTACATTGTGATCTCTGCTGGAATCCCCGAGTCGTGAAATCGCGATTGTGCGGATCAGTTGATACGTATCCCTTTTCTTCAGATAGCCCCGATGACCATCGGCATTTCGGGACCTTGGGCTGTTGACACTTCTTACTTCAGTTTCCCCCCACCCAAAACGAATTTGTCTATGTTGATCCTGCGCAACGAGTCTTTCAAGAACGGATGGTCAAGATCATTTTGGGACTTCACGTGTCGCGAGTCTTCAAGAATCTACCCTCCTACTTTCCCGACTCGTGAAATCGTGAAAAGATGATCCAAATGTCTAGATCTCTCCTTTGATCAACAATTGTGATCTTTTCCTGATTTTGCATTTCGCGAGTTCCAAAGAATTTTCTTTTGACTGCTCCATCTTGCAAAATAACGAAATGCTAATCTTGCGCCTCGTGTCCTTCCAAAATGAACAGCTTCGATCCTTTCACGATTTTGTACCTCTCCTTGATGCTAAACTTGGTGCAACTGTATGATCCCGATTACCCAATGGTCATCAATCTGATCTACTCAAAGGATCTCTGTCGTTGAAAATTGTTCTTTTCCCGCTCGCTTGATTTGATTCCACATCAAACCTCTTCAAGTGTTGCGCTTGGTGGTCATCACTGGGGCCTGTGAACGATTACTTGGATGACTGGCTGAGGGATCAGGAAAGTAGAGGATCAATGACAGAGGTAAAGAGGTGTAATGTTCCTGACTTGGCTAGTCTAGGAAACATTGCTAATGTGTGTGTAGGATCAAAGGTTTACATCATATAAATGACCATACAAATAATAAACGTGACAAAGGACTGCAAAGTTGTATTATGATATCTCTGTGGATTACAAAAATGGTCGAATGCGGCTGAATAAAATGAAAATACTCCACTAGATCAACAAACAAAGGATCTTAGCCGGAATACAAATAAGCAACTGCGACTGAATAAAATAACAACACTCGGCTAGATCAAAAGACAAAAGGATCTTAGCCGGAATACAATTAAGTAACTAAAAGATAATACCCAGAATATGGGAGCACTGTGGAATCAATGAAGAATGATGGAAGACCTGGATGATCTTCTCGGTGACTAGGGTGTGTCTTTAAACACCGAAATCAACCAACTAGTGTCTTCCTCCTAGAATACACTGAACTATCTCTCCTGAGATGTGCCTCTTCTCCTCAATGACAAGTCATAATCTGCATAATGATGAATTAGGTCGCTGACCCTTCCTTTATAGCTTTCCAAAACCCTAATTCATGCTGAAACCCTAATTCACTGTTGACTTCCGAAACCCTCAATTACTGTTGAAACCCTAATTCACTATTGACTTCTATTTTTAGCTCATAATGACTTAAAAGCACTTTTAACCCTTTTTAGCTCAATGTTACTTTCCGAATATAACACCTGTGACTGGAGTGACCTCTAGTAACCCTGTTTACCCCTCTTTGGCCCTGGATATAGTCTAACGGGGTGGTTTAGACCATTAAGCCTCCTCTTTGGAGATCCTATTTGGAAAGGGACATTACAGTCCTCCCTTCCTGAAATTGCTTGTCCTCAAGCAATACCAGTCCAAGGTGTTGCAACACCTGCTCGCTCTCCCAAGTAGCGTCCTCTACTGGAAGCCCTCTCCATCTGATCAAACACTCTCTGATGACCTTGCTCCTTTGTTTCTGCTCCTGGAACTCCAAAACCTCCTCCGAAACTAACTCCAACTGTCCCTCCTCATCCAACGGGGGAAGCTCCTCTGATGTGCTAATGAATTGTCCCACTGCCTTTTTTAGGCAAGACACGTGGAACACATTATGAATCTTGCTCCCCTCTGGAAGCTCTAGCTCGTAAGCAACCTCACCTACTCAGTGCATGATCCTGTAAGGACCATAAAATCTGGGTTTGAGCTTCTCGGCCCCACTCTTCTTCAGAGATGACTTTCTGTAGGGTTGGAGTCTCAAGAAAACCAAATCTCCAACCTCAAAGTTGCGCTCTATCCTGTGCCTGTCTGCACTTATCTTCTGTCGGTTTTGGGCCGTCTGTAGGTTCTCTTTCAACAACTTGAGGATCTCCTGACTCTCTATGATCCAATCCTTGGCCTTGGGAGCTCTACTCTCCCCGAAGACCAAGTCTACCAAAGCGGGAGCATCATATCTGTACAATGCTCAGAAGGGTGTCATACCAATGGAGATGTGGAAGGTGGTGTTGTAGCAATGTTCTCCTAAATGTAACCACTTTACCCATGTTCTCTATTGTCCTCCTACATAGTTCCTCAAATTCCCTTCAACCCACTTGTTGACAATCTCAGTCTGCCCATATGTCTGAGGGTGATAGCTGGTGCTAGGTGTCAACTCTATCCCCACCAACCGAAACAACTCTCTCCAAAATATCCCTATGAACCGACTGTCTCTGTCACTAACGATGTTCTTCGACAACCCATGAAGTCTGAAGACCTCCCTGAAGAAAAGCTCGGCTATCTGAACTGTGTTGTACTCTGTCGGTATGGCATAGAAGTGAGCAAACTTGGTCAATCTGTTGACCACTACATAGATACAGTCCTTACCCTGGACCTTGGGTAGACCGGTGATGAAGTCCATAGATATACTCTCCCATTTTTGCTCTGGAATGGGGAGTGGTTGAAGTAGCCCTGCTGGAAGAGCATGCTCTGAATTGTTCTGCCAGCAAGTCACACGCTCATTGATGTGTCTCATAACGTCATGTTTGAGGCCCTTCCATGAGAACCTCTCTCTGATCTGTCTGTAGGTTTTGAAAAACCTCTGATGGCCTGCTAGAGGTGAATCATGGACTATAGTGAGGATCTTCTTCTTAAGCCCTAAATATGGCACAAAGTAGACTCTATCCTTGTAAAATATGACATCGTCAATGACCCTATACCGGTCATCCTGTATCTGCCCATCCATCACCTCACAAGCGAACTTGTTCTTGGAATATTCTACTAACAAGTGGGATTTCCAATCTGTTGAAATCTCCATCAAAGAACATGCCGCAGGTCTCCTCGATAGTACATTGGCCACAATGTTCTTCTTCCCCTTGACGTAATCTATGTCAAAGTCGAATGATTGTACCTTTGTCACCCATTTCTGTTGGTGCTCACTGAGGTCCTTCTGCTCAAGGAAATACTTCAAACTGTTGTGATCGGTCTTGACCACGAATTTGCTGCCCACCAAATATTGTCTGAACTTGGTCAAGGCATGCATGATTGCCAACATTTCCTTGTCATAAATGGAGTACAACCTCTTAGTTTGACTAAGCTTTTGGCTCTCGAATACAATGGGGTGTCCTCCCTGCATCAAAACTGCCCCGATCCCTTCGCCGGATGCATCACACTCTAGTACAAATGGCAAGGTGAAGTCTGGTAGTGCCAACATTGGACAAGTGCCCATGACTTCCTTCATGTGATCAAAGGCTTCCTGTG
>JZKD02S2103540.1:1010684-1025289 GCA_000966675.3 Picea glauca | reverse complement strand
TGGTCCGTTGACTAGCTAACATATCGTTGATAACCTGCATGAAAGCTGCCTCTGGATCTACGGGGGCCTTCCCACTGCCCTCTGGTCGCTCATATCTATCTCCTAGCATCCTCTCTGCCTTGCATTCAGCCTCATGCTCTGCCCTTCTCTCTACTTCTCTGTGTGCCTCTTCCTCTTCCTTTGAGCTAGGAGGAAAAAGGGGAAAATTAGGCCTATGCCTTCTTTCCTGATGCCTGTTGTAAGTGACATATTCATCACCTATGTGTTCATGGCCCTCTGGGTCTTTTGCTGCACTCATTTTCTTTAGTCACAGGCTAGCAGGACTAAAGCTCTGATACCACTATAATGTTCCTGACTTGGCTAGTCTAGGAAACACTGCTAATGTGTGTGTAGGATCAAAGGTTTATAGCATATAAGTGATCATACAAATAATAAACACGACAAAGGAATACAAAGTTGTATTATGATATCTCTGTGGATTACAAAAATGGTCGAATGCAGCTGAATAAACTGACAATACTCGACTAGATGAACAAACAAAGGATCTTAGCTGGAATACAAATAAGCAACTGCAGCTGAATAAAATAACAACACTCAGCTAGATCAAAAGACAAAAGGATCTTAGCCGGAATACAATTAAGTAACTAAAATATAATACCCGGAATATGGGAGCACTATGGAATCAATGAAGAATGATGGAAGACCCGGATGATCTTCCTGGTGACTAGGGTGTGTCTTTCAACACCTAAATCAGCCAACTAGTGTCTTCCTCCTAGAATACACTGAACTATCTCTCATGAGATGCGCCTCTTCTCCTCAATGACAAGTCATAATATGCATAATGACGAATTAGGTCGCTGACCCTTCCTTTATAGCTTTCCAAAACCCTAAATCATGCTGAAACCCTAATTCACTGTTGACTTCCAAAACCCTAAATCACCGCTGAAACCCTAATTCACTGTTGACTTCTATTTTTAACTCATAATGACTTAAAAGTGCTTTTAACCATTTTTAGCTAAATGTTACTTTCTGAATATAACACCTGTGACTGGAGTGACCTCTAGTAACCTTGTTTATCCCTCTTTGGCCCTGGCTATAGTCTAACGGGGTAGTTTACACCATTAAGCCTCCTCTCTGGAGCTCCTATTTGGAAAGGGACATTACAAGAGGGAAGCACTTGACTTTACGAAAAACACAAAGGCTTAGGGCCAATACTCTTCAAACAAGCCGACAAGGAAAATAGGTCTATCAACTAGGTGAAGACAAACAACAGACAACTACAAGCCGAGAGAAAAAACCTACGATCAGGTCTGAAAAAGGAGGAGAGATAGACAAAATTACAGACCTGGGTAGGAAAAACAACTCATAAGACCTTGACAAGTTTATGTTCTAACATTGGCTCCACAGGAGATGGCATGCTCCCTGCTCCCTGCCAAGAACACGTAGCTCCAGTGTCTTTGCTTTGGGTTATGGAGTCTCCTATAAAAAACAAAATAAACATAAAACAAAGATGATATTTACAATGGTGGGGTGCCGATTGTGGCTTTAAACAAAAATCATTTTCAGAAACTGCCCATTTACAGGGCCACCAAAGATTTTGTCTCCCTCCAAATTCTGCAATATATATGTTTTATTTGGGAACTTCTCGGAGATTTTGAAGGGGCCAATCCAAAGGGCTTCAAATTTTCCATGCTTTCCCTTGTCATGTCTGGGAGCATCCCATTTGAGTACTAGATCTCCAGGTTGGAAATCCTCTTTACTTCTTTTCCTGTCAAAGGTTTACTTGATTTTCTATTGATGATCATGAACTCTATCCATCACCTTCTTTCTAGTCTACTGCACTTCTACCAGCTGATGCATTCTCCTGATCATGTCATCAGGCTCTCCTTGGCAGTATTGGAATAATTTCGCCACAGGTAAGGAAAGCTGAGAAGAAAAAACCACTTCAGTCCCATACACAAGTTGGAAAGGAGAGATGCCTAGGGACCTCATTGTTGTCACTCTATCATCCCACAGAGAAAATTTGAGCTTCGAATCCCATGCTTTCTTGTTGTCCTCTAACAATCTTTTGATAATATTTATAAGGATTTTGTTAGAGGACTATGCTAATCCATTTCCTTTGGGATAGTACATGGTAGAGTGAATCAATTTGATCCTGAACTGTTCACAGAATCGGATCAATGGCTTGGCCTTGAAAGATGCAGTGTTTTCAGTGATAATCCTTCTTGGACAACAAAATCTTGCTATAATATCTTCCAGAAAACCAATCATCACCTTATGAGAAGCGTTCCTTGTGGGGACAACTTCTATGCACTTGGTAAAATAGTCTGTGGCAGTCAGGATCCATTTGTGACAATCGCTTGATGCAGGGTGAATTTCCCCAATGAAGTCTAGATTCCATTGCTGGAACGACGTTGAGGCCACCAAAGGCTTTAATGGCAGAGACTTGAGTTGATGCTTCCTAGAGAATTTCTGACATTTGATGCAAGCCCTGATCTTTGCACAGACATCAGTGAATAGATTTGGCCAGTAGTACCCAGCCCTAAGAATTTTGTATGCTGTGGTTTTCCAAAAATGATGTCCCCCACATAGGCTATCATGGAAATCAAATATAATCCTTTGGGCCTTCTGTGGGTCTAGACATCTCAGAAGAACTCCCAAAGGGTCTCTCCAATACATGACCTGGTCAATTAGGAAATATTTGATTGCTTTGAGATTTAAATCTCTAGCCCTGCTCTTTCCCATGCCGTCAGAAGGCTGGAACTTCTGCAAGAAATATATAACATCCTTATACCAAGGGCATCCTTCTCTAATGGGGGGGGGGGCACTTGAGAACTTATTTCGGACAACTCAGGATACTGACTTTCTAAGCAAGCTTTGATGCAATTTACCCCCAAATCTTGGCAATTTGCCTCAGCCATCCATTTGTCTAGACCTTGACCTTTGATGAATTTGGTGGGCTTGATCTCTCAATCAAATTCAAGGATCTTGGTGATCCATCTGCTCCTTCTTCCATCTATGCCTGGCTAGTTGAAAACTTCCTTCACAGAGGCTGAAGGAACATATGTGAGGATTTTTTAGTGCAACATATAGACTCTGAAGGCTTTGAGAGCTTTAACCAAAGGATAGGCTTGATTTTCTATGATGTCATATTTCACTTTGGCGTCTCTTGATTCTCTGCTAAAAAATGAAATAGGCTGCTCCAACCCCTCAACATTCTTCTGCAACAAAACAACTTCCACCGTGTCGAATGAGGCAAAAGAGAAAATTAGAAAATCCTTGGAATAATTTAGACTGATAAGCACAGGTGCTTCAATCAGTGCCTTCTTGATTTGATTGAAGGATTTTCTAGACTCTGGAGTCCATTTTACCTCATTCCCCTTCCTGAGCATGGATGTGATATGTTTCACCAACTCAACAAAATTTGAAACAAACCTTCTCATAAAAAAAAATTTGCCCAGGAAAGACTGGACTTCCTTCCTAGACCTGGGAAGTGACAAGGTTTGAATAGCTTCCACTCTACTCGAATAAATCCTGACTCCCTCAGCTGATACAATGTGCCCTATCAACTTTCTCTCCTTCATAGCAAACAATGATTTCTTAGGATTCAGGGAAAGACCAAACCTTCTACATTTCAAGAAGACTTTCCTCAGATGACAACAATGTTTTTTATCAAATTTGGAAAAGACTGTTATTGTCATCCAGATAGATGACCACAAATTTATGCTTCTCCCCAATGAAGGCGATGTCCATGGCTCGCTGAAAGGTTGCTCCTGCGTTCATTAATCCAAAGGGAATTTTGGCATACATGAAAGTGCCCCAAGGAGTGGTAAAGGTTTTCTTTTCTCTGTCTTCAGGTAGGACAAAGATCTGATTGTAGCCAAAAAATCCATCAATCATGGAGATCCTAGATGCACCTGTTACCCTTTGCAATATGTGTTCCATCTTTGGCAGTGGGTAATTGTCCTTCTTGGAGCTTCTGTTTAGGTTCCTGAAATCGACATAGAGTCTGATTTATCCATTCTTCTTCCTTACTGGGACTAGGTTGGCCACCCACTCAGAATACCTCAAAGGCACGGTGATTTGGGCATCCAACATATTTTTTACCTCTTTCTCCATAACAGGAAGCAACATAGGATTTATCTGTCTTAATTTGTGCCTAAATGGTTTGGCTTCCTCTTTCAATGGGATCTTGTGCTCAATGACACTCGTGTCATATGTTCTGATGTCTTCACAGGTCTAGGAAAACACATCAGCAAATTCCCTTAAGATTTCAGCATACACTACCCTCTACTTCTTTGACAAACTGCTTGACATCTTGAAAAATTTGGGATTCCTCTATGTGCCAATATTTCACTTAGCTACATCAACATCCTCATTTGGGACTTTACCCTTTACGACCACATCATTTCTATCAAATAATATTTCCAAAGGGAGTAGTCCCTTTGGGATGTGGTTGTTGGGTAACTGGACAATGTGATGATGAGCAATTTTGTTCAGAAAAACATCAGGATGAGGATGTATTTCGGAGTTGGGATCTTGATCAATGTGTAATGATGAAAACTCATCAACAGTCTCTAGGAATCTTTTGATCTCAAGATTGTCCTCAAACACTTTCCAATGCTTGACGTTGTTAGATATGGAGGGTCTATATTTTACTTCTACATCATATCTTAGCTTAAGTAGTCAGGGGATTATGAAATTGCTTGCTGATATAGCTAAAGAGTCATCCATGACATTCTCTTCTCTGGGAACAAATGAAATGTTGAAAGCCGAGAAAAAACTGTCAATAAGGTCCCATACTTCATTTCTATATGATCTCAGCCGAGGGTGATTACCCTGATAAATACTCTTGATCTTCTGGACAATCAACTCATCATCTCCAAACACTGATATCTCTTCAATCCCCATGTCCTTTGCAGCCCTCAAACCCAAAACAAGAGCTTCATATCCTGCCACATTATTGGTAGTTTCAAATTCTAACTTGTAGGACAGTGATATAGTTTCCTGAGCAGGGGAAACAAGGACTACTCCAACACCAACACCTTCTTTAGAAGAGGCTCCATCAAAGAAAATTTTCCACACAGAGGTAATCAGAGGAGAATATTCATAGAGAGTAATGGAATTTCTGATCTCAAGAGGGGGCTCAGGGGCATCCATGAGTTGCAAAAAGTTGGATCCCAAATCAGTGTCAAGTGCAAAGATAGGATGGTTGGTGGGATCTACTTCATCGCTGGTAATGTAGGTCAACTGAACTTCTTTGTATAGTCTTCTATGTTCCCCCCCAAACACAGGAATGATAGCATATGTGAGGTCCATCTGCAATGTTCCCCCAAGTATTTTTATCCAAGATCTTGACAATAGCATGCCAAACTTGGGAGGAACATCGACCACCACGATATCCATGACCACACTTTTCATGGGTAGCTGAAACAAGGTCACAACCAGATCTTTGATGAACCTAAGACATTGCACTTTCCTGGATTCATAGGAATACAAGTCATGGTATGCTCTTC
This sequence comes from Picea glauca, assembly GCA_000966675.3. Lineage (NCBI taxonomy): Eukaryota > Viridiplantae > Streptophyta > Pinopsida > Pinales > Pinaceae > Picea > Picea glauca. Next base: position 1,019,773 of record JZKD02S2103540.1, on the reverse strand, counting down.
TGATTTCTAGACCTAATTCTTCCATGACAATTTTGGGCATGAGTTTATGAGAGGCCCCTGAATCCATCAGACAATTATGCAGTACCTTGTCATGTAGGTTTAGTGATATGTAGAAGGGAGGGGATGAATTGTCTCTATCTTCTACCATGGGACCTAGGATGACTTTTGGCTTCTCGTCTTGCAAATTGATTGAGTCTGAGGGATGATTCAAATGTTCAGGCAACAACATTTTAGATAGGGACCTCTTAAAGTCTTCATGCTCGACCAGCTCTGAAAGGGGTACCAGGATCCTAATCTTCTGAATTTCATGCTCAAAGTTAAAATAGGAGGGGAGCTTCATAATTTATTTTACCTCTGGGATAGGACCTTAGACTACTAGTGGGGGGGTTTGCGTTCTCTTTTCCTTGTTGCTGCTTGCCGCGTCTTTGGTGGGATTGTCTACTCTAGGAGGCTGATCAGGGATGTCAGACTTCCCATCTTTCTTCTTAGAACTGAGGTTGTATCTATTCGGGTTGTCGCTGGCCTTATTCCCCTTGCTCAACTCATTTAATTGAATTTCCATGAGAGACTCCTCGTATGCTGATTGAGTTAAGTGAGGAGAAGGAGATGCATCTTCGAGATAGTGAATTTCTGGGTCAAGGTCCTCTTCCTCTCCACCATCATCTGCGACAACATTGTTCTGAAGAGGGGATTGAATTTTATGATCATATTTGTCTTTGTTCCGAGGCTCTCTTTGCATAATCTGAGGAGCATGGTTATTCGACCTCCTGAAGTTGCCTCTGTTCTCAACATTTTGAGGATTTCTGTATGTTTGCTTTCCCTTCAATTACAACCTTTCCATTCTAGCTGAAAGTGATTTTAGTAGCTTGCTTACTTCGTCCATTTGAGGGGGGAGGGCGAAGGAACTGAAGGTTGAGGCTTCAGATCTCCCCCTTCCTTTGTCTTTATCGGCCTTATTCCTGAGTTGGTCAACTTCCAATATGTTAGATTCTACTTCCAGGGCTGCATCTTGCATATAAGCGAAGGAGGTAGCTCTTCTCTCTCTTAATAGGAGGCAGAAGTCAGGATCAAAAGCATTAGCATAGGTAATTTTGGCAGAGGATTCTGTGGGCTTTATCTCAACAGGGATCTTATTGTACATTTTGTTGAATATTTTGGAGAAGTCAGAGACAGATTCTCCCTCCTTTCTCTTTAGGGATCCGAACTATGTTATATAATACATGAAGTGTTTTTTATCCCCCCATCGTCTCAAGAAGACATCATCTAGAGCCTCAATCCCAGCGATGGATCTAGGAGCTAGGGCTCTGAACCACTTTCTAGTTTCTCTGTCAAGACTTTGGACAAAAATCCTCATCCACACATCTTCATCTACTATGACATAGTTATCAACATAACTATATAAAGTTGTAAGGTGCTCCTTTGCAGTTATATCTCCCTCTCTTGTAACAACTACTTAAGGTAGCCACTAGCTGGTAGGGAATTAAGAGGCTGAGGTAGAATGAGAGGGGCATATCTGGAAACTACTATGGCATCCATTCTATTTCTAGGGGGATTAACACTTGCCATTGGGATGTGAACTCGAGGAGAACTAGGTGGGGATGGAGTTCGAGAAGGGGAGATTGGAGGTGTGTTTCTGGGGACAATAGAAAACAACGGAGGACTTGAGGAAGTAGAGGTTTCTCTCTCCATAAACACAACAATTTTAACAGGAGGAGGAGTAGTGAAGCTCAGAGAGGGGAAATCAGCAGGAAAACTCCCAAAATTTAAACTTCTAGAAACTCCAACAGAGGGTGTAACAGGAGAATGAGAAATAGCTATTGGAGTTTCTATAGGAGGATGGTGAAAATTATCAGAAATACCTGGTTCAATAGCTGAAGTACCTTCTTGAAGGGCCTTTCTTCTTCTGACAATTTTCTCTGGGTCGGCTTCAGGAGTCGCTAAAGGAAATTGTGGAGTAGACCTCGAGTGTTTGCCTCTAGAAGCCACAACTGAAACAATGGAGTTGCCAAGTGCACAAATGCAATCTTGAATGGTTCTGATATCTGATGCACCTTCAGAATCAAAAGCACGTTATCGTTCTACCCAGGGAAAATCTTCAATTTGTCCCTGGCAGCGGTGCCAAAAATGTTAGCACCAGAAGTCACCCCTAGATTGCGGCAGAGGTAAGCCTAATTCCCATTAGTTTGTATGTCACGAAAAATAAATTTGAAGGTGGTCTAATGGACGCAGACTTAGGATGGTATCGTTCTAACTCAAAAAAATGGATCAGAAAGCACAAGCAGGTGAGGTCTTGGTCTAACTTTAGTCAGTAAGTTTGGTATAGTGGTGAGTAGGGCGACAAACTTGAGGAGAGTGAATGGGTGTGCTATGGACATCCGGTCTTCCAGCAGCCTAAGGGGGGAAAATTCAGAAAACGAGATCTTCTTGGATTCAGAACTTCACGAAATTGAAAACACTATAACAACACTGTAATCAATCATCCATTACAACATAGTCACAACCATCCATGTGAATCCTTCAATCATGAACATTCTGTATCAGATGCATATTAAGATGGAGGAAGAAAGATGACTTAGATTAAGCAAGAAGTCTCAAATACAAATACATAACTAGAAACTAGAGGCTTTACTAAAAATTTACAATACGACAGCCTAGCTCTACCATCGACCCTGTCAAAATATCAAAAATAAGTATTTATACTCAGAACAACTCACCATCACCAGGAGTGTGACCTGGCTACTACAATCAAAGCTTTGCGTCTACATCTTCTTCTGTCAGGCTACACTCACATTCTTCTGACAGACGCAAGATCAACTCAATATGGGCTTCACATGAAAATCCATGACATGGAACTTTCAGCTAACAGTCTGTCCTCCATGGACAGATTTTCCATGCTTTCCATTTATGTGGTGAAACGAGGTTTCAACTACCTTTCCCACTTTCATTAACTGCTTTTATTTGGGTCAGGACAAAGCCTGACACCCATAAATGCTCCAGGTGAGCTCACAACTCCTTCGAGTCAAAATTGGTGCCTCGCGGCCATAAGGATCCTTCTCTGTGACCAACTTGGGCGCTCTAATATTTTGTGTGGATACATTCCCCTGCCCCATACGACCACAGGCTATGACCTCGTGCTTAATTCCCAGGCGCTTCAGGATTTCATGCTTCAAGAGTTTACATTGTGATCTCTACTGGAATCCCCGAGTCGCGATTGGGCGGATTGGGCGACACACATCCCTTTGCATCGGACGGCCCCGAACATCGGCATTTCAAGACCTTGGGCCATCAACACTTCTTACTTCAGTTCCACCCCACTCGAAACGACTTTCTCCATGTTGATCCTGCACCACGAGTCTTTCAGGAATGGAAGGTCAAGATCATTTTGGGACTTTGTGTGTCACGAGTCTTCAAGACTCTACCCTCCTACTTTCCTGACTCGTGAAATCGCAAAAAGTTGATCCAAAGGTCCATATCTCTCCTTTGATCAACGACTGCGATCTTTTCACGATTTCACATTTCGCGAGTTCCAAATACTTTGCTTTTGACTGCTCCATCTCGCGAAATCACGAAATGCTAATCTTGTGCCACACGTCCTTCCAAAATGAACAACTTCGATCTTTTTGCGATTTTGGACCTCTCCTTGACGCTAAACTTGGTGCAGCTGTATGATCTCGATTACCCGATGGTTGTCGATCTGATCTGCTCGAAGGATCTCTATCGTTGAAAATTGATCTTTTCCCGCTTGCTTGATTTGAGTCCACATCAAACCGCTTCAAGTGTTGTGCTTGGTGGTCATGATTGCGGCATGTGAACGATTACTTGGATGACTGGCTGAAGGCTTAGGAAAGCAGAGGATCAAAGACATAGGTAAAGAGGGAAGCACTCGACTTTAGGGAAAACACAAAGGCTTAGGGCCGATACTCTTTGGGCAAGCCGATAAGGAAAACAGGTCTATCAACCGGGTGAAGACAAACAACAAACAACTACAAGCCGAGAGAAAAAACCTACGATCGGGTCTGCAAAAGGAGGAGAGATAGACAAAATTATAGACCTGGGTAGAAAACACAACTCACAAAATTAAGCCCGAGATAGCTCGTTGGAAAGCAATCAAAGAGGAGAACACATTTCTAATGAAAAGAAATTGGAAGAAGAAAAGAAGAAGTCCTAGGAATATGAATAGAGGAAAACGACTAAGGTAGATGCCAAAGCCGAGAGAAGAAAGAATGGCCAACAAGAGAGACTGCAAAGCATCCTATTAATATTAAGGTCTGAGACAAGTAGTTAAGTATACACACCTTAGATCTTTGCGAAAGTAAGTTCATCTTCGATCATTATTGGAGGTGATGTACCTATACCCGTGGTTGTTGAAGTAGTCGATTTAGATAATTTTACATTTGATAAAAAAAATCAAGTAGATTGTGAGGCAATCCCATAAAATAATAAAAATTTCCATCGATAAAGAGATTGTATTGAAATTTTAGGCAATTGTCTTTAATGTTAGTGATATTGTACTAGAATCCATTTGCAACACTAACACTTGATGAAGCAACCATTGATACTATTGGATCCATTATCAAGCAATTGAGGCAACAACAAGAGAAAATCACTAAATTGCAAAATGAAGTAAATGATTCCCAAACTAGTCAATGTGATCCTTCTAGTTTCATAAACTATTCATTTAAAATTTAGGATAAGTTGAACACTGAACATAGAATATTTTATGAGAAACTATAGGTATTTCAAAGGTAGATCGATGCCACGACGGATCTTCAAAGACACCTTATAGTTTGGAAGGTTCAATGACAACATGTTCAATTATAATTTGATTTATTACAAGATGGTGGGAATACGTTAAGGACCTTGATCCAGAGGCTTCCTACATGACTGAAGATGACCTCATTGGTATCAGTAGTGGTTTAAACTACTCGAAGAATTTGGTTAAAGAAACATGTGAAAACATGGAATCTGAATTGCATGGAGCTACTAAGATATGGAACGTGATAGAAAAAGTAGTATCAAAATGCAATCTACTTATCTTAGGTTCCATCAATGACTTCTTTGAACAATATTGGGTACTTAAAGCACTAGAGAACACCATGACTCGTGATAGATAGACTCTCCTTTCTGTTACTACAATAATTATCATTAATCAGATAATCTCTCCTTTCTGTTTCTACAATAATTACTATTAGTCTCTCCTTTTGTTTCTACAATAATTACCATTAGACAACTAAAGGATTATGTGGAAATCCCTTTGAAGAATAGTGCTATATTGAAGTTCACTTTTTCTAAAGTGGAAAAATACATTTGAAAGCTAAAGAAGAATATTTATCTACTTAAGGTTCCACTCGATCAACATTGGTTTCCATTCATCAAATATACTAATGACACATTTGAAGATGAGAGGGCCTCTAGTGACACACGGAGGGCCAAAGGTAAAATATTAGTTATCAAAATTGGAAGTCCAAGTAGTTAGGAAAAGAGTTGATTCGTTTCTTGCAGTTACTTTTATTTTATACACAACATGAATATAAACAATGCAAGAAGGGTTTTTTTACACTTAAATATATAGAACTATTTTCATATTTTTAATGAAAAGCTTATTAGTTAGTTTTTTTTTTTTTTTTTGAAAATGATTCTATTTATGTATGGTTTTTCTTGCTTTCATGCATTCTAAAGTTCTTTGCTTTCATGCATTAATTCTGGTAATATTTTATGGTTACTTTCATACATTAATTCTGATAAGATTGTATGGTTTTTCTTGCTTTCATGCATTCTAAAATTCTGGTAAGAAATATGTTGATTCCTCTTTTCTTGATTATTCTTTGAAATAGTTTCGAGGAATGAATATGAAATCATCACTTGCTTTTGTGTATATGTTATTAAATTTCTCGTAAATATGTTATTAAATTTATTTTTTGTGTATATGTTTTTTGGAGGTGCCTGAGCTGAGAAAGAAACATGCGAATAACCCTTTATTACCTCTAATTTTTGGCGTGTTAGCTCATAGAAAGTTATTAAAAATACACAATAATTCATAAAATTTATGAGGCGACTTGATTTGATGTTGCCCTTTATCCTGTAGACGGTGCACAAACCTTGCACGTCATGTAGAACCTGTGAGCAGTCATGAGTGACAATGACAACTGTGGAAGATGTTGATTGTTGCAGTACTGAGTGACAATGACACATGTGGAAAATGTTGATTGTTGCAGAGTTTAAATGATACATTTATTTTTCAAATAAAAATATTGGTTAGATACTAATTTATACAGTCTGAGTGGGCCTAATGGTTAAGAACATGTCTTTCCTTTTAAGAGGTCATAGGTTCAAATCCAGAGGGGGGTAGGGTATGTATACCTTCGTAGACTTTTTTTTTCAACCATGGGAACAACCTCCCAAGAGTATATCCAACAGCCTGCAAGCCAGATATACCAATAACTTGTGACTCAGCAGGGGCCGAGACGTCCCGAGGCCCATCGAAGTGAACCTCTATCCCAGGGGTCGTCTACCCTTCTAGCCTTGTCACAACGGGCCAATATGAGCATCCCTACCCCCCGCCGGTTTTGAACCTGTGACCTCCCCGGAGATAACACATGTTCTTAACCATTGGACCCACTCAGGTGCTCACCTTCGTAGACTTTACCAGTCAAATCTCTGGGCGGAGGGGGGTCCCTTGTCCCACAAACAAGGGAATATCATACACCAATTTGGTGTGCTAGCTTGGCTGTGACCTTAAAAATAGATTATTATTATTATTATTACATTGAAAATACAATTTTACATATACAATGTAAAATTGTAAATTTACCAACAATTACACTACCAGATTTCAATAATAAAAAACTTAAAAAGTTTAAAATACCTACATTCTTCTAATTCACTTACCAAACTGTACTTCCCAGGGATCACAAGTTACGACAAAAGGAGCGATGTTCAGAGGCTACACGATTATTTCAAATGTTAATTGCGCAATCGATATCACAGCCACCGCTGCCACTGAGAAACGTATAGTGAGTGTGATTAGAGAAGGTAAAGCTCATTCAAGTTATGAACATGTCAAATTTTGGGGATTTTTTAAATAATTATTATTTAAATTTGATAATATAATTATTGATGAAATTGTAATTTTTTATTATTTAAATTGTAGTTTTAAATGTATAAATAGATAAATTTCATGAAAAATTTCTATTCAAACTGTTTAATCTTAACAACTGTAATTTCAACAATTACAATTTTTCTAAATTTCTGACTGAACTCGTCTTAACCTCTCAATTAGTAAGCTCTGCTAAGTTTGACCCCTCAATTAGTAAGCTCTACTAAATTGCATGATGTTTGAATTGAATTACAGGTTACAAGAACCCTGACTAGGAGGGTATAAATTTGATGGGAACTTCTGTCATCAAGTAAATTTTGGGTTTACTTTAAAAATTGTCATTCATATGAGGTGTTATATTTATTTCTACCTTTCATTTAAATATTATGTATTATATGTGTTTTTGTTGCTTGTATTATAATGATAATTCTCCAATACCTTTAATATCTTTGTACATGGACCATGACTAATGGTACAAAGGTAGCCTGTTACATTGTCTTTTCTCCAAATTCAACTTGAGTTGTTTTGATTTAAAATAATATTTTGAAGGTGGGGAAGATAATGTGCATTTGTCTTTGTCCAACTTGAAGGTGGGAAAGACAATGTGCATTTGTCTTTCTCCATTTTAAGAGTGAGGAAAGACAATGTGCATTTGTTTTCTTCCACCTTATCTTGGTGTATATGAGGTGGGGATGAGATTGGGGAAAACAATGCCTTTGTCTATTTTGAGATGAAAGTGGAGGGAGACAATGTGTATTGTATTATATATGTTGTGCATTTAAGATGTTTTCTTCCACCTTATCTTGGTGTATATGAGGTGGGGATGAGATTGGGGAAGACAATGTATTTGTCTATTTTGAAATGAAAGTGGAGGGAGACAATGTGTATTGTATTATATATGTTGTGCATTTAAGATAAGGGTGAGATGAAACAATGTGTAAATGAAGAGAAACAATACATAATGAGGATAAGTGAAGACAATATATATTATATAATGGAACATTACATTATCTTGTCTTACTCTATCATGCAAATCATATATATTATATTATATATGATTTGCATGATAGAGTAAGACAAGATAATGTGCATTGTGTGCATTGCTTCCTCAAACTCTCACTTTGGGTTGATTTCTTATTTTGTAATAAATATAGAAGTTGATAGATTATTTATTTTGGAAAAAATATTGAGGATTGGGTGTAAGGACCAATGTATCAGTATCAGTTGGAAAAAAAAAAAAAAAAACATTATTATGGAGTCTCCAACTTTATATTAAATCTATTAATTATTCCATAATAGATATGGAAGTTTATAGATTATGCAAGTTGTCTCCCAAACCGATTTTAAATAGATTCAAATCTATTCATTATTTTATTTTAAATATGGAAATTTATAGATTATAGAAATTGCTCCCCATATTATTCCATATTATTTTAGATAGATTTATTATTAGTCCTTGTCAAAGCATGGAATATAGCAATAGATTTTTCGTGAAATTGTTTTGATTTTTTGGTCCAATCAATTTTTTTGATAATATTTTCAAATGTTTTATAATATTTGTATATTAAATTTAATATTTTGAAAAAAAAAAACAATTTTCTAATATCTGATATTTATTGGTTGAAAACTATGAAATGACTATATATCTATGTTTGTATGTGAAATTGTCAAAAAAAAAATTAAAAATCTTATTACTTGATTCTTTGTCCTTTTTTGGAATTGCCGTGGCTTTCCATGGCGCAAAGGTCCTATGATAAGTTGGATCTCGAGTGGTATTGATATTATCTGTCTAGCTGAAACTTGGGAGCATGAGGAATCAAAGGTCCCTAACATGGAAGGATTTGTCTTGTGGTCGGCATGGAACAAAAATCCCCACCGTAGAGGGATAGGAGGCATAGCTTGTTATATTAGAAAAAGCATTTCTCCTCACATTCAACTTCATAAGATTGACTCTCTTAATCAATACATTTGGATAGAAATTTCAGACACCAAT
>JZKD02S2103540.1:952780-976547 GCA_000966675.3 Picea glauca | reverse complement strand
ATGAGGTGCATAGGCTAATAGAGCGCTTTGATGCTTTCAATGTTACCGCCATCCTGAGAGAAAAGAACGTTCTTGTCGACTCCTTGGCCACACTTGCGTCCTGCCTGTCACCTCTCGAATATTATGAAGCCTACTGATTCACTGTAGAGTTTCTCTACAAACTATTGGTGCCAAAAAATATTTCCAATTGGACAGTCTTTGAAGGTGACGAGCAAATCATAAACTTCTTGACCAACCAAGACAAATTCAATGACCTAGCAATAGATGATGAAGAGTTCCGAGAGAAAACAACTTAAACTAATCCCAAAATAGGACAATATGTTGGAAAGATGAAGGCTCACACAATCCAAAAGGGGGTAGCTAATCTAGAAAGTCTGTTTGATCTAAAGGATCATTTTAAAGGACCCAAAACTATGAAGACTGGTAGCTCTTGCCCCCTCCATGACACTGTGAATCTTGGGACTCTAGAGAACCTAGAGAATGTTTATCTCGACAAAACTATGTCTAAGGAAGAGAGGAAAGCCTACCTCAAATTATTCAGACAATACCAGGATGTGTTCGCATGGTCCTACAAGGATTTGAAAGCACATGATACCCGCGTTATTCAGCACACCATCCCGTTGAAACCCGAAATGAAACCTTTCCAGCAAAAGCTCTGAAATTATCACCTGTCCCTAGAGCCTCTCATGTATCAAGAATTAAGGAAGCTTCTAGACGTGAGGATAATTTTTCAGGCTAGACATTCTGCCTGGGTGGAAAATCTTGTCCCAGTACGGAAAAATCGGGAGAAATCCGACTTTGCGTAGATTTTCGGAACCTCAACAGAACTTCAGAAAAGGACAATTATCCGGTCCCTTTGATGGAGCAACTCTTGCAGACTGTGTCGGGCTCAGATATTTTTTCCTTACTAGACAGTTTCTTAGGCTACAACCAAGTGTTGGTTTCAGAGGAAGATCGTTTAAAAACCACCTTCTGAACCAAATGGGAAACCTTCACTTATAAACACATGCCTTTCAAGTTAATCAATGCAGGAGAAACCTTCCAAAGGGCCATGGATGTGGATTTTCGGGGGCTTATCAATAATTGCATGGTATTATATTTAGATGACGTAACAGTGTATTTGAAGAATCAGGAAGAACACATCCAACACTTAACTTAGATTTTTGAAAGGTGTCGAAAATATGGTATATCGCTAAATCCTAAGAAAACCATTTTCAGTGTCGAAGAAGGTAAGATGTTAGGTCATATTATATCTCAAGAAGGTATCCACATAGATCTAGAACAAATTAATTCCATAGCTCAACTCCCACTACCCCATAACAAGAAATCCATGCAGTCCTTTTTCGGGCAAATCAACTTTGTGAGGAAATTCACCCCCGATTTCGTCGAAATTATCAAACCATTACAAAAGATGATTCGCAAGGATGCCGATTTCAAGTGGGATGATGAGAGAAAATTCACTTTCAACAATATCAAATATTCCATATCCCGGGCTCCGGTGTTGCAAAGTCCAGATTTTAATAGAGACTTTTCCCTTTATACTTTCACTTCCGACCAATTGCTAGCAACGATTTTGACCTAGAAAGATGATGACAACAACGAAGCCCTAGTGTCCTTTATGAGTACTAATCTTCAAGGAGCCGAGCTCAATTATCCTGCCATGGATAAATAGGCCTACGCAGTCTATAATATAGTAAAGCATTTCAGGTCCTACATTCTCAAAAATCACACTAAGGTGATTGTGTTGCACCCTACGGTACGATCCTTGTTTACCCAACAAGAAATGGGGGAAAGAAGGGGGAACTGGATGGCAGTATTCCAAGAATCTGATCTAGATATAAAACCTGCCAAGCTAGTAAACGGAGAAGGTCTATGTAAGCTTGCAGCCGAAGCTAACGATCAAGCAAATGAAGATTCTAGGTGGGAAAACGAAATGACACTATGGTGCAATGAAGTAGCATACATCTCCCCAAGACAAGACTCCTGGTACAAGGATTTGACTTATCTTTTGCATCACGAGGCTTGTCCTGAGAACCTCAACCCTAAGGAACAAAGAGCCCTAAGATTTAAATTTGCACAATATCGTCTTATAAATTTGGTACTCTTCCAGATAAACTATGAAGGGGTATTATTGATATGTCTCGAATGAGAAGATGCAGACAAAGTGCTGACAAAACTCCATGATGGTCCTGCCGGAGGACACTTCATAGGGAACACTACCACCCATAAGATTCTGAGGGTCGACTATTACTGGCCCACCTTGTTTAAAGATGCTCATACCCACGCTAGGAACTGTAAGACTTGTCAATTAAGTGTCGGAAAGGAGAAAAGGGAAGCAATCCCACTTCAACCTGTGACTGTCTCCAGACCTTTTGAGCAATGGGGGTTGGATATCATAGGAGAAATTACTCCTAGTTCTTCAAAACTCCACAAGTCCATTCTTACTACTACCGACTATTTCACCAGATGGGTAGAGGCCATTCCTCTGACTCATGTAAACGAGAAGGTAGTAATCCAATTTATAGAACAACAGTTGATCACAAGGTTTGGCGTCCCCTCTGTTATGGTATTTGATAATGCAACCTTCTTTTCTTCTACCCCATTGACTGAGTTTGCTCTTGATAAAGGAATTATAATCAAGTACTCTGCAAATTACTACCCACAGGGAAATGGTGTGGTAGAATTGACTAATAAAAACCTGGTAAGGATACTAAAAAACATGATTAGAGATAACCAAAGAAATTTGCATAATCAACTTCATAATGCCCTATGGGATGATAGGGTCACACCCAAAGAAGCCATAGAAAATTCCCCATACTTCTTATTCTATGAGAAAGAAGCTATCCTCCCGAATGGGCTCTATCTGCCATCTCTTCAATTCGCCCAAGACTCCCATGAAAAACCCTCGTCGTCCATGCAACAGAGAATCGACACTCTACTCATGTTGGAGGAAGAGAGAGAAAAGGATAAGTCAAAATTCCTGGCTCATCAACAGATAGTGAAATGATGGTTTGATAAGCATAAGGCTAAATAAAAGATCTTCGAGGTAGGAGACTTAGTGCTTAAGTGGGACAAAGCAAACGAACCTAAGGGAAAACACTCTAAGTTTCAAAGCCTATGGCTTGGACCCTTCCAAGTAGTCAAGAGAATCAGGGAAGGTACCTATCGATTGCAAAACCTGAGGGGGGGACTTGATGCCCTCCCAATAAATGGACAAGCCCTAAAACGATACTTTCATTGAATAATATTAATAAATAAATAATAATAATAATAATAATAATAAAATAAAATAAATAAATATATGGTAATATATGTAGATATGAATAAATTGCGTGAGGGAAGCAAAGAGGAATCAAAGATTTTTCATTTACCCATTGAATCGCCATTTGTTGAGCACTCAACACACCCTAAAAAATCTATGAACATTTTCTTTTTTGGGTACCACTCAATATTCTTCGTCGACTATCTGCACGTATCGGCGACCCAGAGTTTCCCCGACTCACTTGAGAAATTCGGCATCGGAGAAAGACAAAGGTGGTGGAAATCATTTGGAAAGTCAAAGTAGCCGAGTACCAACCTTCATTGACGTCGACCGATGAAAGAGTTTCTTTCCCACAAACAACCTCAAGAAGGATTTCGCCGAAGGCCGATCCATTCTGTTTTGGCAGAAGAAAAAAAGGTAATAGTGAGCACCGCGCCAAAGTAAGGAGCAACATCGCCGACCTCTGACCCCCGATATATTTTAGGTGTCGAAAACATTATAATGTGTTAACTCGCAAAGAAAAAAAAACTTTACCTTTTTCTAATACCACCCGATGTCGACACCTGCAATATCTAGTTTTAGTATTTTCGACGTGAGCGAGATACCAAGTAAGATCCTTATTTATCAATGAATTCCTTTTATAGCTGATTGTTTCTAATGATATGGGGTCAATAACGCCACATAAGCATCAATTGATACCATAAATTTTACAAGGGGGAAACATGTCAACAAACCCACAATGCCACAATAACGATTACAGGATCTAATAATTTGTGCAATCTAATGATTATGATGAGAAAACACAGTTAATTTTCCCATTTTCATCCATAAGAAAGCATAATACATTCAAAATACTATCGATACTTAGTATTAAAGGGGTCCCACCAAGTCCGCATCACATACAGCCAAGCCACGTCAACATCACAGCCAACCGGCCCAGTGGAAGTAAAAAGATGTTTTTCTTTACAACAGAAGAGAAAAAGGGGATTTTGTCCAAGCATCACCAAGGAGAAGTGCAAGGCACAAGATCTCCCACTATGCCTTTCCCTAAGTTACTACTTACACCTTGCACTGTGTTCTTCTCTCCCGCCGTTCGTTGCACCTAGCGCAGTTGCACAATTGTATCTTATGCTTCTTGAAGCCGCCTCTGTAGCCAAACCGTGCTTCCTATGTGACCCGATGATGATGGTATCTCATGATATTTCGCTGCTAACTGACACCACAACTCTCTGTTCTCTTGGTAGAGTTCGACTATCATTAGTTTAGCCCATTCTAATCGTTGAGAAGAAATCTCCTCGGGAGAACCCAGTTCTCTTTCACCTCCTTTTCCCCGCCGACCTTCCCTATCGGTAGTCCCAACTGGCACCGACCAGTGGGTAAACTGCATGGGCTCCTCAATGACTGAATGTATGCCTAACTCAGCCGGGAGGCGGTCCTCCTCCCCTTTTTTTGTACCCTTTTTGGGCCTCCTTGTTCTCCACAGTTTCGGCTCCTGAGGAAACACGGTTCCTGTCATACCTCTATTAGACGTATCCTTTTTCACCCTGAGCTTTACAGGAGATGCTGACACCGTCTCCATGCCAAGACTTGCACCCCTTGTTGGAATTTCAAGAAAATGGGAGGCTAACAAAAAAAATCCCAGGCACGCTGGGGCTCAGACTTGGAACTCCAGCTACTCCACAGACCCCGCCCCCTGTTGAATGGGGATCCCATTATGCAACAGAATGACAAATCGGGCGTCCGCAGAGGACGGGGAACATCTATACATGACTTCACCAAGAAAAATTCGCTATACCATAACTCCAGAGAATGTAAGCTCGACATGAGCATAAGTTTTTCCCCAGAACTCCCCGAATTTATAGAAAAAATAGAGGAGTGAAACAGAGCATGCCAATAATACACTTGTGGCCCATGACATGGTGATTAAAGACTCAACGCACCACAACTCTTTGACGGATGCAATCCAGAGCATGTAAATGCCGCCAAACAGAGTTACAGGTACGTCCGGTACGATCCTCCCGACCTTTCCTGAGATCTTCGTTATTCAACTAATGATGTTTTACATGCTTGATAATATGGATTCTGGAAGCATTTAATAGATTTCCTTTTATGGTGTCTGACCCTTTGGGAAGTATACACGTGCACGTGCACGCTCGCCTTCGACGTCTCTTTTGGGCACCAAAGGTTGAATAATTAATATGACTATTCAAAACGTTCATGATGCTGTACTTGATTTGCCACCCCATGATACATTGACATAATTCCTTTAACCAAAGGAGTGATGACTTTGGGAAGGTCATCACAAGTCATTTGAAGGAGAGACTGAGATAAAGTAAGTATCAAATGACTGAAACTAGTGGGCTACATAGGTATGTATTAGTCTTTTCAATTTATTTATGTCTTATAACAAATTGCTTTGAAATTGATAAACTTCGTCGTCTTAATTACAGGAAAGAAACCTTCCCGATTACCGAACAAAGTTCATCCTATGGTTTCTCCGAAGGATTCGAAAAGAACACCAACGCTGAATCATCGACGCAATAAATTTTTCTGCGCTCTCCGAGTGCGGCGTCCACGATCAGTTATCGACTCAAGTAACGTTTTTAAGACACCCACCAAACGAGACTTGTTGTGGGATGAAGAATGTGTGAAGATAGTTGATACGAAGCTAAGACGAGTACAACTCTTCACGAAATACCCAATCAAAGCTCAGACTATGTTCTAACTACTAAAATCTAGTTTGGTAAAGTTCCGAATGCATGCAGTAGATATCAGAGGAATATACGTAGCCCTAATGGAACAACATAGAGTCCCATGGGCTCAAACCTGCAAAGATCTATTGGCCTGAGTATGAAAGAAGTCACCCTTTTCAAGAAATATCCTAGATGGACTATCAAAGAAACTGTTGGATGACCACGCCACGTGGAATTTTTTTTTTTGGTCCGAATTGTATTTAGCCATTAATTTTGGTTGAATTTTATGCTATAAGTAAAGGCATTGACCGATTAGTCAAGGGTCGATGGTTGTTGTAAGAAATATTTCTTTTTTCGGTTTGTTGATAATTATTTTGAGACTGCTATGAATTGAGAAGTCCTTATTCACCAAAGACAAGCTATTTTCATCAGATGTATGTGATTGGAGTTGGAGAAGAATTACTTCCTATCCTGTTTCATGAATGATGCAGTAAATGAGTAAGAGCAATCGATTCTGTTGTCAAGTTATTTGGTGCAATGCTTTGATGTTCTTTGCTCTAATGATGAAGATAAATCGTTGTGTTGTTATGTAATGAATGTTATGATAGATGAATTATTTTGCTTGCCATGATATTGGTTACATATGTGTTTTTATTTCTGTTAGTTAGATTCTATGGCAGTAATTGGATGCTCATTTGGTTAATGTATTATTACTAAGCCCTTTGGTATACAATTACTACCTGCATGTTTGAGCAGCAGGTTATCCCAAGCTTAGCTCCTTCCCAGTAGTTGAAATTCAATTTTGTTGCTTGTCAAGTTGGCTTATGCTGGCTTGCATCTCTCAAACTAGCCCCACTAAAGAGAAAATATAGAAAAGAACGGTCCTACCTGAATGGAGAACCTTCACAAGAAAACACAAAGACCATCGATAAATTGTCCGGATCACAAGATCTGGAGAACCATTCCATCTCAAATGCTGCAGAGTCTAATTGTGCCTCGGTGGCAGGTTTGGATTCTGCTGTTGAATCAAGGGATTTAAGACCCATCAAGATAACCTTCTTTCTTAAGGACCATGACCACATGAGAAGAGTATGGACTCGTACTAGGGTGGATAACACCTGCATTGAGCAGTTCTTGAACCATTTTCTCAATTTCATTTTTTTGGGAAAAGGGGTGATGATAGGGACAAATATTGGGAGGAAGGATTCCTGGGACAAGGGGAATGGAATGATCATGAACACCATTGGAAGGAGGGAGTCCCTGGGGAGTAGAAAAAACCATTTGAAGTTTAGAGAGGATGGATTGGAGGTTGTGTGACACAAAGGGTGTCTCAATGTCTTGGATGGCATGGAGTTGGGAAATAATTCCAGAATGACCTTTTTGGAGCATATTTTACATGTGATGGGAACTAATGATCTCCGAGGAACCGACGATGATGCCTTGGAACTTATATTATTGGTCCTCCTGGTTGAATTGCATTGTTAATTCCTTAAAATCCATGATAATGGGACCCAAAGTCCTTAGCCAGTCTGCACCCAACACAATTAGCTTGATAATGAGACAACCTGTTGTGCTTCATTAGCTCTTTTAGTGAGCATCCACCCAAATCTGAGGTCGAGCCATGAGGACATGAGAACTAATATCATCCTTGAGGCCACTAATAAAACATTCTCTTAAAAAAATCATTAGACATACCCTCTGTACAAAAAGCTAGTCGCTCAAAAGAAGCTATAAAGTCTTCCACTATGCCAGATTGTTTCATGTGATGGGGCTGAAAATTCTGGGAATGAGAGGAAGTTTCACCTTCGATATGAAAAGGTGGGTCAGATAAGGGAGGATTTGTAGGGATATGCAACTTAGTTGTGGCCCTAAAATGAACCTAAGACTCTGAAAATTGCCAATGAAAACTAAACATAAACCATGGAAAAGGTAGAAGATCAAGAGCTTACCTCATTGGTGGAGACGGTTCGCCAAATGGTCACTTGTGCCTCCCATGATCACGCAACGAAATTTGGGGGAAAATGAGGTGTATGGGGAAAAGTTTTTGGCAAAAACACAATGAAAATGGTAAAATCCCTTTTTACCCATATTTATTCACCTTTTACCATTTTTGTTGATTTTTATATTGTTTTGTCTATAAAACCTAATGCCTAATAGTCCTATGAGTGTGACTTTTTGCATATATAGCAACTTTGAAGTCCACACGAAGGAGTACGGATGTTTTTCTTTTTGTTGCGTGTACGACTGCTTTTTAGGGTTTTTAGAAAAACTTTGAGCTCGGTCTTCATTCGTTCTCGCGCTCGAAAATACATGAGAACGTAACCGAGTATACTTTTCTTGTCTTTTCGTACTCGTCATGGTAACACGAAAATGAAGAATGCAAAGGAGTATCCTTTAAGCTCTTTTCACACTCCATAAAAATGAAAAGATGGCCAAGTGACCTTATTCTGTTCATGCTCGTGAAAGTATCTGAATGAAACGTTCGATGGGCAATAGTTTATCACTTTTTCGGTCCTGTTGAACTATTTTACAAAAAAGGAATTGAGAGAGTTCTCTTTAAGTGTTTTTCAGACTCTCAAAACATGAAAAACCCCCGAGTTTTCTATCCTTGGACTCATTAAACAAACATCGAAAGACCCGCAACGGGACCGAGCCACTCGTTCCTAGGGTTCGTTAAATATACTTCGAGGGACTCATCTGAAGGATGAGCTTACATCAACAAGCATATGTTATTCTCCTCAAGCTTGCATAAAAATAAAGAGGTACTCGCCATAAATGGTGGGGGAAATTTTGGGAAAGGGATGTGTTTTCATATTCATATTAATGGCAGTATGCGTCGCTCTTGAACATGACACCCCCTATTCGTCATTTGAATTCGGGTTGGGAAATCCATTTGTCTCTCATTCGACTTGCTAGAAGGTTGTATCTTGGTTCGTCTTTGAGTCAGTGCTACCAAGTCCTTGGTCATGTCGTTCATATGTTCAAGAGAAGTTCATCCAAGCTTGTTATTGAGTCGACCATCTACAGTTGTCCATTTTTACTATGTTGGCCTTCCCTATGTCCATTTCAACCTGTATTCATACTCTGTTTCACCCTCAAAATATGTTACTTATTTCGTGTCATTGATGGGGGATACATCAAGGCCCTCCTGTGACGATTCTTGTTCCGTTGACTTCAACTCATTATCCGGAAACAAGACTTAGAAATTATCTGGTACCTTGGAACTTGCATGCCTCAATGGCAGGTTTCTTCGCTTTCGATAGTGGGTTTTCATTATTGACCCCTGATCGGGAGGTTCTGTCGAGTGTTCGACCTCAGCTCATTTATTCACATTCGTTGGATTGTACTAGTGTACCTTGGGAGTCATTGACATTAATGGTGATTTCCATCGCACTTGTTAATGGTTTCATCAATGACCAGTAATCAAGTGGTTTCTACCATGTTCGACTTCAGCACATGTAATCGCATGGCTAGATTCGTACTTTCAGGTGATGGGATTGAAGACCCTAGGTCTCATCTTTTTGATCCAGGCTGCGATGGAGTATGTATGATTTGCATCGACACATAGATCCACTTTGTATGTCATGTGGCTATGCCGTCTTAATTTAAGTCTTCTCGCATAGATCCACAATGTATTTCTGGTGGCTATGTGGCCTTTGAAAACAGGGATCCACAATGTATGATTGGTGGCCATGACCTACATTTATGATTTCATTCATTAGTGATCCGAGTATGGGAATGCCTACCTCAGAATTGGTATTATATCCTGTAGATGCTTGGTTGTTTGCAGGTTTCCGATTAGGTGCGCTCTTGGTCTCTGACACACACACGCAATTTACAAAGTATTTCAGCTATCATAGATTCCAGCCTTTTACTTTGGGGGGCATTCTGTTACACATGATTTTGGTCACTCTGGTGGTGTCTCAATAGTGATGTATTCAGGCTCCCAACAAGGACTTTTTGCCTGAGAAAACTGCCTCCTGTCTTCTTCCAAAAACATATTTTTAAGATGAGTTCGCAGGCTACCTATGGTATAGGGTGTGAGAATCCTTCATTCGTGAAGGCCACCCACACTGAGGGTGCGAACTTCTTGCAATATTCTCCATATATAGGCTACGAACCTATTTTTAAGTTTGGAAATAAGAAGAGGTCATGAAGGTTCTAGAAGGGGATCTTCTAGAAAATGAGTTGGCATTCGTATGGTTATCATTCTACTGACTTCTCAGATCTGGTGGGATCATCCTCATCCATGTAACCATCTCTCCTTCTCCTATATATTGAAAGGTTTCTCATAGAAAAGGTTAAGAAAGATTGAATGAAGAATTGGTGAAATAATTGTGTGAAGAACCCTGCTTGGACAGAAGCTTGAAGGCTCTATTTGGTCTATCAAGAGGAATTGGATCTTCTTCATGCAAGTGTAGAGAAAGTGTGTGTGTTGGAACCAAGGGTCACTGAAAGGAAGCTTGCGACATCAAGGTGATCATGTCGTATCTTCTACTTTCATTTAATACAATACAGCGGCATGTCCCTTTCCCATAATATTACTCTTATTTTACAGCATAACTCCTTGATCATATGCATAAGTTGACATTGAATATACTTTGCTATCTTCACTTTGGTTGGTTTGTGTTGTCTTGGACTTGACGTCACAAGATCACTGAAGCGAAGCGGGAATAACAAATACCTAAGGAAGCGATATCAAGGTATGTCACTTATTCCTTCTCTTTAGTAGATTCAATGACTACAACTTAGGGAAAGAGTCGTGTCCTGTCTTGTTTTGTTCTAGATCTAGGTGGATCTAGGGAGATATGTTAGTGTCCACACCTACCAATTTGTCCGATAACAAAACTGGCGACTCCACTGGGGAGGGCAGCGATGGTACCTGGGTCATTCTCGATAATGGCATCCTCCTCTTCATGTTCTCTTTCTCACCACTCCAGCATTGTGATGGTCAAATACCTGCACAAGAACCATAAGAGAAGGGTCAACAACTTATTTCAAACCTTGGCATAATTTTTATTGAGCAAAAATCAAATTTAAATTTCATTTTTCGGCCCCCACAGGTGCCCCTTTAGCACAGTGCGAGATTCTTGCAGGTGCAATTAAGGATGCCTGCGAGAATCCTAGATTCCCGCAGGTCCCGCATGGCCAGCCTGTGAGAACACTTGGGTACAAGTTGTGGCCCTAAAATGAACCTAAAACTCTGAAAATTGCCAATGAAAACTAAACATAAACCATGGAAAAGGTAGAAGATCAAGAGCTTACCTCATTGGCGAAGACGGTTGGCCAAATGGTCGCTTATGCCTCTTGTGATCGAGCAACAAAATTTGGGGGAAAATGAGGTGTATGGGGCAAAGGTTTTGGCAAAAACATAATGAAAATGGTAAAATCCCTTTTTACTCATATTTATTCACTTTTTACCATTTTTGTTGATTTTTATATTGTTTTGTCTATAAAACCTAATGCCTAATAGTCCTATGAGTGTGACTTTTTGTAGATATAGAAAATTTGAAGTCCACACGAAGGAGTATGGATTTTTTTCTTTTTGTCGCATGTACGACTACTTTTTAGGGTTTTTAGAAAAACTTTGAGCTCAGTCTTCGTTCGTTCTTGCGCTCGAAAATACATGAGAACGTAACCGAGTATATTTTTCTCGTCTTTTCATACTCGTCATGGTAACATGAAAATGATGAATGCAAAGAAGTATCCTTTAAGCTCTTTTCACAGTCCATAAAAATGAAAAGATGGCCGAGCGTCCTTGTTCTATTCACACTCGTGAAAGTATCTGAATGAAACGTTTGATGGGTGATAGTTTATCAGTTTTTCGGTCCCGTTGAACTATTTTACGAAAAAGGAACTGAGAGAGTTTTGTTTAAGTGTATTTTGGTCACTCTGGCAGTGTCTCAACAATGATGTATTCAGGCTCCCAACAAGGACTTTTTGCCTGAGAAAACTGGCTCCTGTCTTCTTCCAAAAACATATTTTTAAGATGAGTTCGTAGGTTGCCTATGGTATAGGGTGGGAGAATCCTTTATTCTCATAGGCCAACCACACTTAGGGTGAGAACTTCTTGCAGTCTGCTCCATATATAGGGTGTGAACCTATTTTTAAGTTTGGAAAGAAGAAGAGGTCACGAAGGTTCTAGACGGGTATCTTCTAGAAAATGAGTTGGCATTCGTATGGTTTTCATTCTACTGATTTCTTAGATTTGGTGGGATCATCCTCATCCATGTAACCATCTCTCCTTCTCCTATATATTGAAAGGTTTCTCATGGAAAAGGTTAAGCAAGATTGAATGAAGAATTGGTGAAAGAATTGTGTGAAAAACCCTGCTTGGACAGAAGCTTGAAGGCTCTATTTGGTCTATCAAGAGGAATTGGATCTTCTTCATGCAAGTGCAAAACAAGTGTGTGTGTTGGAACCAAGGGTCACTGAAAGGAATCTTGCGACATCAAGGCGATCATGTCGTATCTTCTACTTTCATTTAATACAATACAATAGCATGTACCTTTCCCATAAAATTATTCTTATTTTATAGCATAACTCCTTGATCATATGCATAAGTTGACATTGAATATACTTTGCTATCTTCACTTTGGTTGGTTTGTGTTGTCTTGGAATTGATATCACAAGAGCACCGGAGCGAAGCAGGAACAACAGAGACCTAAGGAAGCGATATCAAGGTATGTCACTTATTCCTTCTCTTTAGTAGATTCAACGACTACAACTTAGGGAAAGGGTCGTGTCCTGTCCTGTTTTGTTCTAGATCTAGGTGGATCTAGGGATATTTGTTAGTGTCTGCACCTACCAATTTGTCCGATAATAGTAATCTGTGATGAGGAAGGCGCAGTGGGTACTGCGCTGACCAAACAAACAACTTGTTGTACTTCTTTTAATTCGTTTTCGATCCTTCGATATAGCTCCTCTTGCTTCTCTCCATATCTATGCAATATGTCCTCGAAAGTGTCCTCCATAGCTCTGCAGACTAGATTGATATCGTCCTCCATGAGCGTGGCCTCCAACTGGGGCTTATTAGTGTGCATCTTCTTCCTTGTTGAAGGTTTCTTTGGAGAAACCTTCCTATTCTGTGGTGTGGTTGTTTAAGTAGGGGGGTCTTTAGGCGGTGTAGCTTCGCCTCCTCCTTGTTCTTTTTCTTTATCCCCTCTTCCTTGTCTATCTTCTTTGTCTTCTCCTCCTCCTCCGAGTGATCCAGACCAGTTATTTTCAGAAGCATCATCCTCCTCATCGCTCTCTATATCCTATAATTTCTCCTACTTTTTATTCTTCTTCATCCCACTCGACAGTCCGACATGGTCAACCTGGGTGACTAAGGGGCTTCCTATGGTGTCAGTGTTGGAGATTTCTGCATCAGTGCCAGGTACAAGAAATTCCTATGGCCACTCCTTTGTGATCTTCTCCATGTCTTCATCTGTCATCTTGTAGTATGACTGTAACTCTTCCTTGCTCTCATATTTGCATGCAATGATTTATATGAAATGCAGATTTGCGCAAAACTTTTCTATTGGTCGGTACTGGTGTAAGGTGCGCAGTGTCATGCACGGAAATGATTCTATGGAAATCTTCAATTGCTGGTAGTATGCATGAAACAGGATGTTGGAATGCTACTGCTTCATCATGTCGTTGGTGTACCAAGAGGTTGAAAACTGAGCGGACAATGACTCTGAGGGTTTGATCTCTAGGAAGGTGACTCCTTCAAGCATTTTCCAAGTGATAAATGTGATAAAAATGATCAGCCAACTGTAGTAGAATTCGTATCCCAAATTCTAGGCTTCACGTTAATATTTATCTAGTTCATTGACAAGGTATCTCACCCAGTTCATTTGCATTCCCTCCACACATTTTCCTATGAGGTCCACCATGAACCCGGTGACCTATGTGGGGTGGTTCTTCCTTATGATCTTTCCAGCTATGAGTTGGAAAGAGAGGCGCACTGAGACATCCTATATAGAGGCTACCTTGTAACCTCTCTTTTCTTTTTCGACTTATCCATAAGCTTCCTTGATCCACTGTGCTAGGGAACGATCTCAGGCCTTCTCTGGATAAAACTGATGAGGTTTAGGTCCCTTCATACTTAAGCCTATAATCTGGTGGATCAGCATCGGATCCACAGTGATCCTCGAGTCGATCCATAAGTATCTGCAATGATATCACGATAAGAGTAGTTTAATGCAAGCGTTAACCTCCTGGTGACGACCAAAATGTGCGATATTTATTACATCTAGCATAGTGGACTACTCCAACCCCTTAATCCATGGATGCAAGATGAGGTGAGGCTTCTTCCCAGTTGACTTCGTCAAGTAGCAGTGGGGTTCTAGCATAGCATAGTTCTTCATGTCGCCTAGATTGAAATAGTTGTTCTTCATTAGCGGGATCTGTCCTAACTGACTCCCAACTACGCTTATTCCTTTAGGAATGTAAGGGTGAATACAGTCTACTCATAGTCTCAGGGAATGCTATCACAGTTAATGATGCCAGCCAACAGTGGAATGTACTTGGGTAGGATCGATGGGATCTGATTCGCATTACCTAGATTGTCGCGGTGCTTACTTCGCTGCTCAGTCGCGGGGTTAACATGGCCAGAACAACATCCAGTTGAAGGGGAAGATTTTAGTCCCCTAGTCGATGACGCCTGGACACCTTCAGATATTGTTCTGTCGACCATTAGCTTTCAGAGGACTTCCTCGACAGACTTCTCTAACTCACTAGGTTCTCCCCACATTTGAACTTTTAAAAAGCCGAGTCAAGGTATATGAACATACAAGAGGAGTAGACAAATGGACGACAAGGTCTAGCTTCAGATAACACAACTCGACACTTAGACAATTCTTTGTTAGCTCATTTAATCAAAGGTGGAAAAAAGTGGTCCCGATGCAGTGACCAATGAGTTAAATAAGTGGGGCATCATAATGAATTCTTCTAATGGCCATGAATTCTTCCATCAATGTGAATCTGTCGATTATGGCATGGTCTCAACATCCCAAAAGTGGTCCATCAGCCCATAAATTCATTTTCTAGCCGTTCTAGAGCGTCATTCTAACGGTCGGGGCACCTCCAACGATCATATAACTTCGCCATGGAAAAGTCCCATTCTGGGTGGTCCTGTTGTTCCAAAGAGGTTCAAATCCTGTGAACCTGCCTCCTACAAGGTTCCAATCGGTGAAGTCTTCCATTTGTTCTATGTAGCTTCTTGTAGCTTTTCCAACTTAACTTTATTTTTATTGAGCTTCCTTGCCTTCTTTCCTGTGATTTGAGTCTCTCTAACTATTTCTAGAATCCTCTTTCCATTCTTATTCTTATCTTCCTTTAGTGAAGTGGATTTGCACTATTGAGGTTCCCTTAAAGAGTCTGAAATTAATATCCCTTCTCTTAATACTTCCTGGGTGGATATACTTCTTTCTTGCATATATAGGTTCTTTAAGCCTTCTTGCATTCTTTTGACCTTGACATCTAGTTCTCTTGCTTTATGTTCCTCCTGCGTTGTTACTTTGTTATGTTGCTTATGTTATCACATAAACTTGTCAAAACCTTAAGGGTTTGTGGTGTCTACCTAAGTCTATATTTTTTCCTTTCTCTCCCCCTTTTTTGCAGACCCGATTGTAATTTTTTTCTCCCGGCTTGTAGTTTTCCTTCTATTTGCCTTCATCCAATTGATCAACCTGTTTTCCTTGTCGGAGTGCCTGAGAACTATCAGTCCTAAGCCCTTTTGTTTTTCCTAACGATGATCACTTCTCTCCTTACCTCTTTAGTTGGTCCTTTTATCATCTTGAGCCCTCAGCTACTCATTCAAGTAATCTACATAGGTCACAGTCATGAGAAGCAAGTGTAACACTTCAAGTAGTCTGATATATAAACTCAAATCAAGTGAGCGGGCACAATCAAAATTCAACGACAGGGATCCTCCATGTAGATCAAATTGACGACCATCAGGTGATGGGGACCATATAGTTGCATGAAGTATAGCATCAACCAGAGGTTCAAAATCACAAGGCCATCCTAGCCTTTGATACCGAGGGACGCGTAGTGCAGGATCGACATTTCACTAACTAGTAGAATGGGGCAGTGAAAGGGAAGAGTCTTGAGGACTCGTGAAACACAAAGTTGTGATATGATATGGGCCATCCATTTCAGAAGGACACGTGGTGCAAGATCCGAACCACAGAAAATTTCTTTTTGGGAAGGTTGAGGTGAGAAGTGTCGATGGTCTGAGGTCCCAAAATGTCGATATGATCTAGGCCATATGATGCAAGGAGACGTGTGTCACTCGATCCAAGATATCATGATTTCACGGCTTGGATATTTCAGCATGGAGCACGACGTGAAATCACGAAATGCAAAATCGCGACGCACCTGAGAGTTAGGCCCATGATCATAGCCCGGGGCCATATAAAAGGTGGGTCCCAAGGAAAAATAAGTGCCTTTTTAAGAAGTGGGTGACTAAGGTCATTCGAGGAGGTGATCGTGGCCTTCAGATTCAAAGAAAATATGACCATTGATCCAGAAGGGCATTTTCGTGATTTTGAGCGTCGGGATATTTGAAATCATAGGGAGTGAAAACTCTGGAAATGAAAAATCCCAAAATTTCATAGGGGATAAGCACAAAGTCATGGCCTGAGGTCACGCAGGGTGAGGAAAAGAGCTACGCAAAGGATCAAAGCACCTAATTTGGTCACAGAGGAAGATTTGAGTGACCTCGAGGTGCTAGAGTTGTCTCGAAGCAGTCGTGAGCTCGCTTGGAACATTCATGGGTGTCATGTCTCGCCTTGATCCCGATGAAAGTAGTTAATGAAACTGGGGAAGGTGGTTGAAACCTCGTTTCACCACATAAATGGAAAGCATGGAAAATCTGGCCATGGAGGGTAGACTGTCAGCCAAAAGTTCCCTGTCATTGATTTTCTTGTGAAGCCCACACTCATCTGACATTGCGTCTAATAGAAGAGCGCAAGTGTAGCCTGACAGAAGAAGATGCAGACACGAAGCTTTGATTATAGTAGCTAGGTTACACTCTTGGTGGTGGTGGTTCTCTTAGTATAAATACTCAGTTTTGATATTTTGTTATGGTCGATGGTAGAGCAAAGCTCCCATATTGTAAAGTTTTAATGAACACTCTGGTTCTTTGGTTATGCTTTGTAACCTGAAATTTCTTGTTTAATGACACTTAATTTTCTTGCTCCCCCTCATTTTACTCCATTACTAAAAGAGTTCATGGTTGATTGATTCACTTGAATTATTGTGACAGTATTATGATGAAAGTTTGATTATAGCATTGTTATAATTTCTTTCAGTTCCTTTGAAATTTGAATTCAAGATGACCTTGTGTTTAAGTTTTTCTTCCTTAGGCTGCTGGAAAGCCTGATGTTCACGATAGACCTATAAATTCTTCGATGAATTATTCCTCCTACTCACCCTTACTAAAACCTACTGGCTGAAGTTAAACTAGACCTCACCTTCTTGTATATATTTGTCCAGTCTTCTGAGTTAAGACGATATTTTCTTGAGATTGTGCCCATTTGACCTTTTTATAACCAACATGTGACACAAAATATTGATGGGTATTAGGATTACCTCTTTATCCATATGGATATCGGTGGCCACCCACCTTTTCCAATTGGCTCAAAACAATTTTATGACAATTTGGCAATTTACTATTTTTAGCAGTTTTAACTTTCGAGGTCATTTTGAGGGCCTAAATGAAGGTTTTTCGGGATAGAGCTCCTCAATGATAGATGAAGGCACTAATAGAGCCCCCAAAATTAATCTCCTCGATGATAACTTTCCAACGGTCTATCACACGCCTAAAATGGAGATCATATGCAAAAGTTACGACCACGGGAAGTTGATGTACTAACTTACCCAAACGGGGCCCACATGACTTTTGGCGCTTCATCTCCTAGGGTTAGGTTTTTGGATGTCTAGGGTTTTTGGAATTCTTGATTATTTTAAAAAGGCCTTTCGAGCATCATTGTAACCCTCTTCTTGCAAATGCGCACTGTCGTCACATCTCTTCTCAGAGATAAGCCGCCACCATTCCAACAAGCTTGTTTCCGCTGCATTTTACAGTTTCAGCTTATTTCGTTATTGAATAGAAAACCAGTTTTATTGTATCTCTATTATTTTGTGTTAAGAACCTGTTAATAATTTGTATTCATTTTGTTTTTCTCATAAAATACAGATCAGTGGTATCAGAGCGGTCTGCTCCTTATCATCTTAATGCATGTCCCCAACGAGGTTGGAGTACAAAGAGTTGGGTCTCGAGCTTGTTTCTCTTGAGGAAAGAAGCTCTCGCATGCTCAAGCAACCTCCCATGGCAGGAGAAAATAAATATGATGGGACAGGAGATCCTTTCAAACTGTTGATTGAGGAAGCCCTCACGCAACAGAGGAACGATATGATGTATAGTTTCGCACAAATCCTTCGGCGACTACCAATAGATGACACATCTTCTTCGAATGGAGGCGTCGCCCCCTTCAAGGTACAAATAAACTTTGATATTCCTATATTTTAAGGTCAGATAGACACAGATGTTGTATACAAGTGGTTGAATCTACTAGAAGGGTATTTTTCTGTCCATAACTTTTCAAATAGAGAAAATATTACTTTTACGGTCCTCAAAGCCATTCCCCATGTCAAAGATTGGTGGGAAACTTTCTGTGAGAAAAAGGAAATAGAGGAAACCTCGTTATTTTTAGTCACGACCACCTGGGAATCCTTCAGGGATGTTATTAAGGAACAATAGTACCCTTTCATAAGTTATGACGACTTGTATACCAAATGGACCACACTGCGGCAAGAAAGAGACCAAGCAGTGCCATATTTCACAAATATCTTCCATACCTTGCGCACCAAGTTGGGTATCAAATATTTAGAGCGACATATGGTGCTCAAGTATCGTGGTTCTCTACATAGATACATCTAGACCAAAATGTAATTTTTGGACATATCATCCTTGGGCGCGGCCTACCGATATGTCATCAAAATCGAGCAAAAGATCAAACAAAAGACGTGACAATTTGGGCTTGGGAACCCCTCACAAAAAAAGCCAGGAAAGGGCAGCCCCAACCCACTGAACAAAGGACAGAGAAAATATGGACAGTATCAAGACAACCAGTCCAATCCATAAGCAAAGAAGGACACTGGAAAGACAAAGAAAGATACTGGGAAGTGGTGAGACTTCCATAAGAGTCCTTGGCATAACACTGTTGACTGTCGCTCAAAGAAGTCACTGGTGGCCGAAGTGAAAGCCTCTAAATCAGATGTAGATTCTGACTTTGAGCCAAAAATAGAAAGGGGAAGATGAATCATTGACATGGAACCCAGTGCCATCGTTGTTACCACCAAGCTCCAGCCTGGTGAACTAGACGAGCCAGAAGAAGGAGAGCGCCTCTTCCATTCACAAATGTGGGTAAAAGGTACCCTGCTGCACTTCATTGTTGATAACGGTAGCCAGAAGAACCTCATATAAGCAGAGGTCATCAAGTGGCTAGCCCTGCCAACAGCGCCGCACCCACAACCCTACAACATTGGATGGCTCTGCCAAGGAAGCGATCTCTGCATCAACCAACAGTGTCGACTGTCGTATGACATCAAGCCCTTCAAAGAAGAGGTATTGTGTGATGTTGCTCCTCTCTAAGTTTGTGATTTTCTTTTGGGCCAATCTTATTTATGGAAATGTCATGTTGTATATGAGTCTAGGCCTCGTAGTGTTATTATTACTTTGAACAGAAAATTGTACAGGATACCCGAGGTAGTCCCACCTAGTGCTATTTCCTTGATCTCTGCTAAGAAATGCAGGAAGGCCATCTCTCATATGGGGAAGTTTGTCTTCTTTGTGATTCACTCTCAAAATAAGCGAAAGATCACATCCACGTCTAGGGTCTTTGTGGCCGACCTCTCCACACATCAGAAGCAAGTAGATAAGGTTGTGGAAGAGTACTCAAATATATTCTCCTCACCTACAGGGGTACCTCTGCACTGCCAAGTCAAGCAACCCATCGATTTGACCCTCGACGCACCATTGCCCAATGGGCTGGTCTTTCATCACTCTTTGTTAGAGAATGAGGAGATCAAGCGAAAAATCCAAGAATTGATCCACAAGGGGCACATCCTCACTAGTTCATCACCTTGCGAGAGCCCAATCGTGCTGGTACAGAAGAAAGATGGAACCTAGTGACTCTGCATTGATTACTGAGCTCTGAATAAAATCACAATCAGAAACCGATACCTAATTCTCAAAATCAATGACCTCCTTGATCAACTCATGGGGGCCAAATAATTCAGTAAGATTGATCTGAAGTCTAGCTACCACCAGGTCCCGATAGAACAGATAGATGTATGGAAGACCGCCTTCAAGTCAAAGGAAGGCCTTTTTCAATGGTTGGTCATGCCCTTTGGTTTGACAAATTCTCCACCCACTTTCATGGGGATGATGGATGATATCTTACAACCATTCACCAATACCTTTGTAGTGGTGTATCTAGATGACATTCTAATTTACAACAAGACTTGGGCTGAACACTTGCAACATATTTAGCAGGTTCTGCACACCCTGCGGCAGCACAAGCTATACGCCAACTTGGAAAAATTCTCCTTCGGTGTGGACAGGGTCCATTACCTGAGCTACATCATTGATTAGCATGGCGTACATGTTGATCTAGCCAAGATCCAAGTCATCCGTGACTGGCCAGCCCCAACAAAACTCACTGAGATTTCGAGCTTCTTGGGCCTTGCCAATTTCTACCACAGGTTCATGTTGGGATTCTCCCATATTGCATGGGCCCACAGCCAAATAAACAGGGGTGGTGGTAAGGAGAAATTTGCATGGGGTCGGTCCCAACAACAAGCATTCGATGATTTGAAGCAGCGCTTGTGCTCAACCCCATTACTTTCACTACCAGACCTGCAACATCCCTTTGAGATTGAGACAGATGCTTCAGAATATGTTGTGGGCGTCGTTCTCACTCAACACGACCACCTCGTGGCCTGTCATAGTGAGACACTGTCATATACTGTCCGTATGTACCCTACTTATGACAAAGAAATGTACTCCATTGTGCAAGCATGTCGCCAGTGGAGATATTACATTCTTGGGAAGGAGACAATCATCCACACTGATCATAAGCCACTATAGTCCATGTAGACATAGAGAAAATTGCAGAATGATCACCATCAAAATTGGTCCACATACTTGCAGCAATTCCACCTCAACATCAAGTATAAAATAGGAAGCACCAATCACATCGTTGATTGCCTCAACAGACCGCCAATCGCGGCACTCACCACAGTGCTAGACTCTTGTGGCCATGAGATATATGGATGGCCCCAACTCTATGAGACAGACCTTGACTTTGCCACCACCTACCAAATGTTGGGTGAAAACACAGTTGTCGATAATTTCCATCTTCAAGATGGGTTGTTGTGTCATCTGGGCCATATATATGTTCCATCAAGTGAGCGAGTGAAGCAGATCTAGGAAGCCCACTACAGTCACGTGGAAGGATGCTTTGATGTCGAAAAGATAGTGGCGATGATGCTACAGAAACATTTCTACTGGCCAAAACTTCGACAGGAGGTCAGCAAGTATATCAGATCCTGCACTACCTATGCTATTGCCAAACTGACCACTAAGAAACAGGGCCTATACACCCCTCTTCCTACTCCTAATAGGCCATGGTAATCCATCTCAATCGACTACATGCTGGGCCTCCCCTCCAACAAGCGAGGAAATGACTGTGTTTTTGTGTTTGTTGATGGCTTTTCTAAGATGGCGATTCTAGTTGCCTGCAAGAAGAGCATCATAGCAGAGGCCACTGCCAAGCTATTCTTTGAACAAGTATGGGTACATTTTGGAATCCTGCAAACCATTGTCTCAGATTGGGATAGTCGATTTCTCAACACATTCTGGTCGAGCCTCTGGTCACTACTGGACACCAATCTCACCAAATCCATGGCCTTCCACCCCCAGACAGATGGCCAAAGCAAGGTTGTAAATCGAATGATTGTGTATATCCTTTGCATGTATAATTCAAAGCACCCTCTCACATGGGATGAGAGCCTTCCCTATGTCTAGCATAGCTACAACCGAGCCCTGCATAGCTCAACCGACCACAACCCCTTTCAAGTGGGGTTGGGATTCCAACCATTGGGTCCCATAGATGTTGCACTTCCCCTTGTGGTCACCTCGATCGACTCATCTCCTGCTCCAACTAAAGATGACAAGGCCACCTGTTTCACTGAGTGGGTCCAACACATCTGCCAACAGATTCAAGATATCCTACAGAAGTCCAATGACAAGTACAAACAACACCATGATCAACATCGGGTGCCACATAAGTTTCAGGTGGGCGACAAAGTTTGGTTGCACTTGCAGAAAGAACGCCTTACAAGACCCCATCAGAAGCTTCTCCCACTCTGTTATGGGCCGTACACTATCACTAAGGATGTGGGGGATAATAATTTTGAGCTCTAGATTCCTCCTTTCCTTGGCCTACACCCAGTGTTCAACGTGGATCTCCTTCGCCCTTATTTCCCACCATTATTGGACACCTCAAAAGTAGCAGAATAGCTGACACCAACATAGCTCAACCCCGACTACATACAACAGGAATCCAATGATCATATTGTGGACATACAAATCAAGGGCACTCGACAACAAAGGATCCATATTTATCGAGTCGTCAAAGCAGGGCAACTCCTGCACCAAGGCAAGTGGCTCACCCAGGGCCAAATTCAACAGAAATTTCTTCATCTGATGGGGGACCTCAACGCAATGGAGACCATTGATTCCTAAGGAGGGAGGATTGATTATTGACTATTTTTGGCATTATTGATTATTGTTAAAATTCCTTCAGAGCCTCATTGTAACCCTCTTCTTTAGAATGCACGCTACCGTCCCATCTCTTCTCAGAGATAAGCCGCCACCATTCTAGAAAGCTTGTTTCCGCTGCATTTTACAGTTTCAACTTATTTCTTTATTGAATAGAAAACTAGTTTTATTGTATCTCTGTTATTTTGTGTTAAGAACCTGTTAATAATCTGTATTCATTTCGTTCTACTCATAAAATCCATATCACCTCTGTAGCAATCCAGAGGTGACTTATGGTGCTAACATTTCTAGTTTCGTTGTCGGGGACGAAATTGAAGATTTTCCCTGGGATTGAATGACAAATCTTACTAGTTCTGAAGGTGCATCAGAACTTAGTACATCAAATATTGCAACTGTGCACCTGGTGACTCCACTTTGGTGACTCCATTGATGTGAATCCACTGGTGACTCCACTGTTTCAGCTGTGGCTTCTAGATTCAGACACATGAGGTCTACTCCACAACTGCCTTTAGCAACACCTGAAGCTGACCCAGAGAAAATTGTCAGAAAGGGAAAGGCCCCTCAAGAAGGTAATTTAGCTGTTGAACCAGGTATTTCTAATAATTTTCATTGTCCTCCTTTAGAAACTATGATAGTTTCTTCTCATTCTCCTTTTATACCATATGTTGGAGTTTTCTGAAGTTTAAATTTTGGGAGTGTTCTTGTTGAGTTTTCCCCTCTTGGTTTGGATTTGGAGGGAAATATCCTTGTCACGCCTATCTCCCCTGAAGTTGTACCTTGGTATAGAACCCAGACCTCAGAATATTTTCCCACTCCAAGTTTTATTACTCCTCCTATTAGAGTTACTGATTTTGCAGAAAGAGAATCCTCTTTTCCTTCAAGCCTTGTAGCCCTTTCTCCAAATCCTTTGTTATTTCCCTTTCCTCCCAGAAGCTCAGTTGTAGTCTTCTCTGTTCGAACCCCTTCCCCTCC
>JZKD02S2103540.1:894462-931592 GCA_000966675.3 Picea glauca | reverse complement strand
AAAATATCTCTCAAGGATTTTAAGGAGCAAATATCTCTCAAGATCCATCAAATCAGGATATAGGTTTGAGAAAATCTCTCAAGAATCCATGAGATTCTCAACTTCTCCTTGAGAGTAGGAAACTATATGTGATGTGGATTCTCACACTAAATTAATTTCCTTTTTTCAATAAAAATGAATAATGTGTGTGCACATTAGTATTTTGACATTCATATGATAAATATCTCCCCTGACATGTCTAGGGATCGTGACAAACACTCCCTTACTTAAGTGTGACAAATAGGTGTGTAACAATATCTTTAATAACGTTTAATCCAAAGCGTGATTTTTAGGTTTACTCATTTCTTTTCTTGGCTATGAAATGTTTAATTTGTTGGTGTTTTTTGAGTGTCGGGTTTAGTATTGGTTGCAGTTGGGGTTGAAGTACTCAGTTTTCTATTGTTATCTGAAATGGAGATGTTAGATTTATTATTTGATGTTGCTGGGTTTGGGGTGTTTGGTTTCTGAGTAGGAACATGAAGAATCATTTTCCTTAGGGCAATGTTGCTTTTCAGGGAGAGAGAAGTGATAGGAACAACAACCTTGTTGCACAGGTTGTAATCTCGGGGGGGGGACTTTTATGACTTGCATATCTCCCACACAAAATTATTCAATATGTTCATCATTTGAATCAATACACCAATCCCATAAAAACATGGCATACTCTTGTGGGTTCTCCTCAATTACTTCTTCATTTTCTTCTTCCTTGGGTTGTTCATCATTTATATCTTCTTGATCTAGCAGCTGGTTGATGACCAAGGCCATAGAATTATCCCACTGAGGACTGTTGACACCCAAAAGTGAAACATAAAGTTCCTTCCTGCAAATGCGTTGCAATGCATTATTACTTTTATATATTTATAAATAATACTAAATAGGTGGGACCCCTTTTAAAAAATAATAAGAGAAATGGATCCTCTTATTGCGCTCATGATTACCTTATGAGAAATATTTCACAGTTTTAGAATAAGGAGGGAGATCCTAACATATTTCTACGTTCAGTTGATGGATGTTGGGTGTGTTAGCAATTTGATTTTAAAAATAGAAAATTGCATTTCATGAAATAAAAATTTTAGTTGATTCTTGCTACACCTAGACTTTGATATATTACTCAAACTCTAAGCACAAGCCACATGCAAACTCATGGTATATTTATACATATGGGCAAATGATTATTATGTTGAATGGTAATCCTCCACTAGAAAGGTATATGGGACATGTTATTCTGGTATTAAGTGTTAAATGGGCATATAATAGTTATGAAAATCCATGAGGGAGGCCCGATTCGATTTTGAATATGGAAATGATATGTTATGTTGGATATATGATTGTTGATATTGTTGATGGAACAAAGTCTTGGAGGATAAGTGCACTCCATAGTTGGCTATGGTTTATGGAATTTAATGTGGAAAGAGAGGAAATGATGTTCATTTACTACATGTTGTTCTTACCCTACCTTGAAGCCACCACCTTCATTATTCTCCTTGTGCTTGTTTTTGTTTCTCTGGTAAGTAGCACCTCCATTGTGCTTGGCCTTGGTGGAAAAATAATTGTCCTCTGTTAATTGTTTTAGCATTCTTATTACAGGTATGGTATTTTACTTCTTCATTCATGAATTGTTAGCTCTGCTCTAGATAAAATCGTTTTGTTGGTTCTTAGAGTTTTCATGCAGAATGTTTTTGTTTTCCAAAGTTTACAGTGGATTGTTTGTGGGTATTTTTCCCATGTAAAATACATTTCGATTTGGGTTTCTTTCTGTTGGAATTTAAGTGTTTCAAAATGAAAATATCATTCGACATTCTATTATGTTTGAGGTATGTGGTTGTGTTTCACCTAGAGAAAATGTTGGTATTATTATGGTATGATTGTTAGTAAATGTCTTATGGTGAATACGTTCGGTTTCGATCATTTCTTGTGATTAAATTTTAAATGGTTTTCTCTAGAAAAGAAAGGGAACAATTGGGTTTCATGACTACTACATAATACCCTTAACTCCTTACCCAAACTTTGGAAAATTGCCAGTCCTTTCGTATTATTGTTACCACTATTTGAAAATTTATGGACACCTGTGTATTGTCTTGCAGACAATTTGGGAAGTTCGTGAAGAATTTTGTGATGGGAAGGAATTTTTTTGGCTTTTCTTGCAGCCATTCCTCAATACCTACACCTATTTGTCTTCTCCAGGCCTTGTTTTCCCCATCCAATATGTGGCCAAGTGAATAAATGTAAACCCAGATTTGAATTTTCATTTATGGTGTCAACCCAACAATGGGAAAGATTGGTTAGAATGATAAAACCATGGCTCGCTTGTTATTTACCCATGAGGGAATTCTGTCGACTTTGATATTGATTTGGATTTGATTCCCACTAGGTTCACATGGGGGTTTCGAACACGATTTGTTTTTGCAACTATTATTCGGGGTTGTAGTGTAAATTTTATGTGATGCACAGTTGAAAGGTCTTACGATTCTCTTTTTCTCAGCCTCCCATGCTGAATTGAGGCATTTTAGTTATGATTATGATTGATTCAAATTTCTTTGTCGACAATCTCATGCAGAACACTTTACTAGTTTAAAAGTATATCTATGGTTTTTAAAAAGAGAATGAAACTTGCAAGTTGGATAATCCTATAATTTTCCTTGAGATTGGTATTGAGCAGTTTAAAGAAAATTGTTGCCATGCCATGTAGAGAATATGTTTAAACGTTAAAGAAAAATGTTGTTTTCTCAAACGAAATTTGGTGGGTTTAGTTTCATCGTGTTAGTTTGGAAATAATTAGCATGATAAACAATGAATATCCAAATGTTTTTGGGTAAATGATGGTAATGATTATTTTAAAATTAATGAATGTTATTTCATGTAACATAACAATAATCATCTCATTCTCGTTCATTGTCTTATTTTTCGCTCATTATATGCCCACCACCTTCCCAATAACATTTAATTCATCCCTCGTTCTATTATCTTGGATTTCATTTTAAGGAGAAAGGATTAAAAATGATTGGATGATGATTTTAGTTGGAAATTTTGATATGGAGACATTGTTTTTAGAAGAAAAGGGCTCTACATTTTGCTTGAACAATATTCATTTGTGGGTTCCCATCCATCCTACTATTTTTCATTCATTACAAAGACCCCCATCTTCCCAATGTCCCTATCATTCCCTATTCAATTGCAATTGATTATTAAATTCAATATGTGGTGAGTTGTATCAATGGATGGATTGCATATGCTTCTATTGTGAATGATAGAGCCAAAATTTTGATTTTATTTAGGTAGAGTATTAGTGAATGGATTGTTAAAATTTTTTATATTTTGATTGGAATATTACTTGAGGATGAGTTTTTTTAGCAGGGACAGCAATGGTGGAGGTGAAAACAGAGGTAGAGGAAATAATTAGCAAAGAGGCCATAGAAGGCCATGATTTTCAATACATTTTGACGTTGATCCTCAAGAATTAAATCAACTTTTCCAAGTCAAATTCTTCAATTTAGTTGGCCAAGCGATTCTGCAACCTAAACCTGAGAGGCCTCCTTTCTAGCCACATCAAAACTTCTCCAATGTCCTCTTTCCCCCTCATGTTTCTATGCAACTAGAGAAAGTTGTCAATGATGGTTGGCACGAGATTGTCCATCAGCCTATTGTACATCATCATGGTTGGCCTATAGTATCATTACCATTTCCCCCACCGCCACTGCCATTAAACCCAATTTTCCAAGATGGTCATGTTTCCTCACCAATCGAGTCCTCTCATTCAAGAAAGAGGTTAAAATATTTCATCCCCGAGCCAGAGTTAGATAAAGGAAAAGGGGTGTCCAATTCCTCCAATTCTTCCAAAGACTCCTCTGAATCAGTGTCCTCTCGTCTCCACCTCAAAGATAGTTGTTCCCATGTCATCAGTGAAATCCACCCACAAAGTTCCAATCAATTGAAGGTTGTTGCACAAGAGAAATCATAAAAAGGATCAAAGGAAGGTAGTAGTGAAAAGAGACAAAACACCTCTCATATCAAATATGGGTTTTAATGCTTTTTAATGTTATTATTTTTTTTGGATAGATTTTTTTGGTATGATGAAAGAATGTTTTGGACAATAAGTATACATTTTTGTTATAGAAAGATTTGCCTCACCCTATGAAATCTTGCACAAAAGGCCATTTTCCATTTCCCTACGCAGACTTGAAGTCCCTTTTTTGCAAATCCCAGAGATAAAAATACAATTTTTCCACATATAGGCACCTTTCCTACTATACAAGATGCGTATATGCAGGTTGCACCACTACAACCCGCGTACAATAGGAAATGTGCCCAAAATTGAAAAATAGTGTCGGGTTTCCATGTCACGTCATGAGATCAATGATCCTTGGCCTTCCATATATTGGAAACATTCCAAATCAGCCCTTCAGTTCCATTTGAAGGATATAAATAGGCCAAATATGAGCTATGTAAAAGAGGAGAAAGAATTCAACTTTGAGAGCAAAGTCACTCTGGAGAAATTATTCACTTCACATTGAGTTTGCATCCCTTTGTCCTTTAAGTCTGAACACATTGTTTAGCCCCAAATATGTTCCCTTACTAATTGAGAACTTCATTGTCTTACTCATATGAGCTTGCCTTTGGTGGAGGATTGAAGTGGTGGAGGCCCAACTGGAAGGAACTTAGTTTCTCAGTTCCGAACCGTGCTGACACGAAAGTCTATAACTCATTCTCTGTTGTTGATTATATATTAATAGAAATACTCTTTTCTCGTCCAATTAATATCTTGCAGATATTTGAGTTGTTATTCCATGGGTGTATTTGTTATGAATGTTGATGTATTATGTTATTTAATGTGTTAATATCATATATTATCACCATGTTCTTGTGTTTCTTGGTTGTTGAGGACTAGTTGTCGATATATTTCTTTGAGTCAAGTTCTCAACGGTGGACTTCATCGAACGTCTAGATGAGGTAGGCCTCTTATCTTGTCTTGTTAGCATATTTGTTTATAGCATACTTGATATTAAAGTTCATTTCTACAGTCATTTTCGCTTGTTGTGTTTTACCCCTAGCCATAGAGATATTTTCCTCATAACAGAATTAGCGACCATATTGGGGATTGAATCTTCTTTTTCGAGATTTTGAGTGTTTTTATCTATGGATTTCACTCATTCATATTGAATTTCTTATCATATGATTACTTGACAGCCTCTTTTCACTCTGGGTCTGAGTCTTTCAGCCTTCTTCTTATCCTAGCTATGTTTTGACACATATATGTGGGTTTTTGCTTGACATTCGCGTACATACGTGTGTTATCCTTCTGCAAGTTGCGTACATACACACTTTTCCCTTGAACAGTCACGTACATCAACCTTTGTTGCATGTTTATTGGGTTTGGTGGTTGTTGGGTAGGTTTTGATGATTGTTGAGTCCTCTTGGGTCTCTGTAGTGACTGTTAAGTGTCTGTGGAATGATAGGAAACCTGTCTTTGGTTGAATTTTTTGGGTGGTGCCTTTCTCATAATATTTTCATTTTGATTGTCCTTGCACCTTGGGATCGATGTTTTTCTCCTTGATATCCTACTTGGGTTGTCTCTATCTATACACAGTAGAGTCTTTATATCAAGTTGCTGTTCAGTCCTTGCATTTTCATTTTTTTTTATATTGAAAATACAAAAATTTAGGCATTTTACATTGATTGGCATTTTGATCTCTTGACTCTTTTCATTTATCTTAGTGCATGTAAAGAAAGATTAAATTTTTATTTAGAATTTTATAATTGAATTGAAAATTTCATTTTTAAGAAGCATATCATTTATCGGAAGTTGAAGTTAGGACTTTGCATTGTATTCATATTCATTTATTTTACTTGCTGAGTCATAACATCACTAGTTTCATGACCACACCTTTTGAGTAAGCAAGGCCATTAAAATTAACGCTATAATTTAAAATTGATTAATAACGATTTTATCTTTCTAGGGTGCAAACCAACTTAGGATTTAATGCCTTGGAATAGTATTTTGTGAGTAAACTTGTCCAAGGCTATTGAATCAACATATGTGTCTGACTAAGGGAGTGGAGAAATCCATTATATAATAGGTAATATCATGAGGCTTCGCTTACACCGGAGTTAAGAAAAAGGTCATGTGAGGTTGGTTGAAGGGATATCCCCCCGATACCTTCTTAGCATCAGAGATATTTTTGGGGATCTATTTGTATCTGGGCATCTTGCTAGTTCCCTTACCTCTATGAGAGGCGATACTTTCAAGGTTTCAGGCTTGTCTACCCTACCCATATGGTGGACCTGACTTACAATTGTTCACCTACGCATCGGTTATACCAAGGTTGATTAGTTTCTTTACTTAGGTACCAGATAGGTTACTTGCAGGGGTTATTCTGCAGGTACCCTACGTCAGATAAGGGTCGGACAAAACACAACCTTTATGGAGGATTACCTCTCCGAGGGGATCTGATCGACTGGTTGTTAATCCCATGAGGGCCCTTATAACTAATTATGATACCTTTGATATTTATTAGGGAGTCTCAGGCCCATCCTGGGCGAGGCCTACCTACTTTAGGGAGGGAGTCCCCTTTCAACCACTTTATCATGTTTTTGTGCATATTGGTTGTTTGATTATTTTTGGTGTGATCTTTGATTATTATTTGACCTTAGTATTTTATAATGAGTTCTCGTTATCATGGATAGTGCCATTTCTTTGGCTCCCTCATTTACCACTACCTCCCCCATGAAGTTCACTCATTTCATGGGGATGAATACGTCCTCTTTTCATAATGGTATGCATAATTATAATACTCATTCCATGCCTTAGGTCTCTAATCATTTCCCTCTTAATATGCCTATACTTTCATCGGGCGGAACGATGGCTCCAATTTATGTGTCTTCATTTGAGAGGAGTCTTATCCCTCAACCAACTCTCACTGTGGGAGATTGGAACCTCCCCCCTTACGGATCCAGTCCTAGTCATGTTTTTTCAGGAACCAATAATCAAATGGGTGATTATCCTAGTTATTACACCCCATCCTTATATCCTTCATCCACCATGCTAGTTCCTACAAACACTTTTCCTATGGCGGGTCCACATATATCCCGGGGTCTTTCATACAGGGGGATTCGGTTTTACAATTTAGGCTACCCTCTTCATGAAACCCCTCCACATGGGGGAAACCTATATCCTCACTTGTATAATCATTATCATACTTTTGTCTCTTGGTAGACATTTTCTTCAGTGATGATTCTCATGCAAACCTCTATGGATCAATTAGGCGAGGGATACTACCTTTCCAGACAGGGACATGGTGTAAACTAGGACCCTTCCTGGCCTACAATGTGTCAAAACCAATATTTCTTAGGACCTTGGTTTCAAATGCCACAAATCACAACCACCACTAGTCCAATGACTGCCATTCATACTAGAGCTCCGGCACCAACCAGTGCTAGTCATGTTGGAGATTGGCCGACGAAATCTGAAAGTCAAGTTGAAGACCTGCAACCAATCGCTACTAGTCATGCTGGGGGCATCACTCTAGTCGCCACGAGTGATATCAATATGAACTCTCCAACCTTTGTACATCATGTGGGAGATGAACCACCAATCTATGCCAATCATGCTGAGAGCATGTCACCAACCATTGTAAATGATGTTGGGGGAATTCATATGATTGAGAAGCCTAAATGTGTTAAACATAAGCCCAATTTCCTTTGTAGGACTTGCGAAGGAAAACACCTTACCCGTTTGTGTCCTACTACTGTCGGGATACCAGAAGCATGGTACTCACCTAGAGGCCATTCGGGTTCTGAGTCATCTATGGTTTTCCCTCACTTTGTTTCTTCTTTGGTTGATACAGTGGTCATGTTGATGCAATCTTCAATTGACACCCCTCTTCCTTTAGGTGTTGATGCATATCTTGACTTTGTTGTCTCGCATCCTGTTCAACTAGTAGTCATGTCGATGCATCATTTGATTGACAACACTCTCATTGTTTTAGAGTGATGAGACTCCTGGAATTATTCTCACACATCCTATTCAACCAACAATTGAAGAATTGGTCGTACCGGTGTGATTTCTGGTCAATCCAACCTTTCCCTTGGAAGGTGATGTGTCCTTCACCCATTTCATTGTCATTTCTAGTACTGCACCTTCTAAACAAGATAGAATTTTACTCTCCCCAAGTACTCTTCCTTCAAGTCCTAGAGAAGTTCCCTTTGATTGGGATGGTCTTGTGGGATATCCAATTCCTCCTCCTATGTCCTTAAGTAAGAGACATTAATTGATACATCATGGGGACGATAGCCTCCACTATCACTTTATCATCCTCGACTTCGAGAGCCTTGGGATTTCCCAATATTGTGTTAGCTATTCTTAAAATACTAACATTTCACAGAAGTTAAACATGGGAGCCTTGGCCTCCCCCCTGATATGACGCCTAAAAACTCCCAAGCGAGTTTGATTTAAGCTCTTTTCCAACTCGTCTAAAAAGGAAAATATATTGTTGGGTGAATTTTTCCCTTTCACACTTGTTAAACTGGACTGGAAAGGTCGTGAGTCTTAGTTAATCTCTTTTCTGCATCGTTTTCAAAAAGAGAAAATATTTCCAAGTGAACTTGTCTCTTTCACACTCATAAATTGGATTTGAAAGGATGTCTATTTGGTACAAGTTTATCCCTTTTTCAAACCAAGTAGACTAATATTATGAAAATCGACATTTTTTGGCGTTAAGTTGTGATTGCATCTCATGCCTTTTCTTGCAATATTGAGCCTATTGTCGGTTCTCACTTTACGTTATAAATTGTTTGCCTCAGCAGTTTTGCATTCTTAACCAAGAAGAGCCTCATTTATACCCTTTGCAACTTGACACCTTATACCCAATAGGGAACATTCCCCTGAGTTTCCATCTCCCGCATGCACCTCCTTTCATTGAGCATAGGTATGTTCCACTACTGGAACTATTTTTTCTTACTTGTGACACTCGTTTCCTCCTCTGTATCATAGCATTCATTTGAGTATGAAAAAAAAAATATGGGTGTGAATGTAGTATTATCTTATATTGGCAGTAGTCATGTCTCCTTTGAATAGAGAATTTTTTTTTTGAGTCCACTTGTCATCATAATTTTGGTTTAGCATGGCCTTAGGAAGCTGAGCTTGTTATAGAGAGTTGACTTCCTTGACTGGTTACTCTTCCAATCCCTATGAAGATTTTGATTGATGCCTTCTACATCAATCATTGAATCTATGCTTCCAGAGTCTTCCATATGTCTCATGCTCTTGTTCAAAGAATGTCTATCAACATGTGTCAGCCGTTCCTCAGAACCCTTCACTTTGAATGTCGACCATACCCTCATTTTGTCTCGGAATCACATGAAGATGTAGTCCTATTGCAAACTATGGTCCTACTCTCCTTAGTGGTAGGTAACCTTGAACCCAACAGTCGACATTTCATCATTGGTTGTTGACTGGGTGGTTTCCCTTGTGTTCGATGGTAAGACAGATATTCACACATTAGGATTTGTGCAGTGTCTTGGATGCCATCATTCTTATTGGTAGTTTCCTCACCTTTGTCAAAAGTTTTCCTCATTGGCTGCTATTCAAAGGGTCTTTTTCCTGTACCACTTGCACTTGGCACACACGAAATATGCACATGGTCGTTGGTTCGTGAATATGTTCTTTATCTGAATTCCTCCAAATCATCAAGCTCATTCTTTGTACCTCATGTTGAATGATAAGAGATACCTTAATGCTCTCCTTTCAATGGGTCTCCTTCCATTAACTTCAACTCATCTATTCTGGAAATGAGACCTAGAGTCCTATGAGTATCTAGAGGCTTGAAATCATTAGTGGCGGGTTCTCTCGGCATAGAAAGTTGGGAATAACTCAATGTCTTCTGATAAGTGGGTT
Source organism: Picea glauca (assembly GCA_000966675.3). NCBI lineage: Eukaryota > Viridiplantae > Streptophyta > Pinopsida > Pinales > Pinaceae > Picea > Picea glauca. Next base: position 921,664 of record JZKD02S2103540.1, on the reverse strand, counting down.
TTTCAAATGTTTGAACCCAACTCCTTTATTCACACTTGTAAGAATGTACTCGATGCCTTGATACCTAATTTCATCATCGGTAGGTTGTCTCACATTTGTTAACGGTATACCTCAATGACCGGTATTGAAACGAAGTCTCATTGTGTTCAACCTCAACTCCTTTATTCAAACGATGTAGACTTGCACTTTTGTTGAATTGTGTAGAAGACTAGAATAAATCAGTTTGTAGCCACAACTTTCCTGAGCTGTTACTACCTTTTCATTGGACCAATACCTATGTGACTTTAGTGATCACGGGAGATCAGATTGTACCCCATTGTATACATATATCTTCAGATTGATTTTGAGACTGATATTATTGGGCCTTGTTCGTGACCATGACAACCTTTGTAATTTAAACACATTTGTGTTTTCCTATCCATGGCCATGGAAAGTTGTTTGGTATATTTTCACATGGATCTGCAATGTAATCTAAATTGGCAGCCATGTATGCAAAGTCAGTACAAATTGTAATGAGCAACTAGCTCTTCCAGTTGGGTCCCCATTACTCCACTTCTGGGTTTTTATAATGTATTTCAGCCATCGCAGATACTCCTCTGACCTCACACATTAGGGGGCATCTGTTATAGAAATATTTTCCTAACCCCATGCAATATTGCATATAAGGCCTTTTTCCATTTCCCTATGTAGACTTGAAGTCCCTTATTTACAAATCCTAGAGCTAAAAATATAATTTTTCCACATATACGCACCTTGCCTAATATACAACATGTGTATATGCAGGTTGCACCACTACAACCAGTGTACATCAGGAAATGTGCCCAAAATTGAAAAATAGTGTTGGGTTTCCATGTCGCGTCATGAGATTAATGATCCTTGGCCTTCCATATATTGGAAACGTTCCGACTTGGCCCTTCAGTTCCATTTGAAGGATATAAATACGCCAAATCTGAGCTATGGGAAAGAGGAGAAAGAATTCAATTTGAGAGAAAATTTACTCTAGCAAAAATATTCACTTCACATTGAGTGTACATCCCTTTATCCTTTATGTTTGAACACATTGTTCATCCCCCAAGATCTTCCCTTACTGATTGATAACTTCATTGTATTACTCATATGAGCTTTCCTTTGGTGGAGGATTGAAGTGGTGGAGGTCCAGCTGGAAGGAACTTATTTTCTTGGTTCTAAACCGTGCCAACACAGAATTCTGTAAATCATTCACTTCTTCTGATTATATATTAATAGAATTACTCTTTTCTCATCCAATTAATATATTGCAAATATTTGAGTTATTATTCCATGGGCATATTTGTTATGAATGTTGATGGATTGTGCTATTCAATGTGTTAACATCATATATTATCACCATATGCTTGTGTTGCTTGGTCATTGAGGACTACTTGTAGGTATATTTCTTTGAGTCAAGTGCTCAACGATGGACTTCATCAAACGTCTGGATGAGGTAGGACTCTTATCTTGTCTTGTTAGCATATTTGTTTATATAGCATACTTGAGACTAGATTTTATTTTTGCTGTCATTTCCATCTGTTGTGGTTTACCCCTAGAAATAGAGATATTTTCCTCATAACAATTTTGATAGAATGTTTTGGACAACATGGATATAATTCTATTTTTGGGCAATAGTCATGTTTTATTTTGATACTAAAATATTTGACTATTTATATAAGGATGGGAGTTACAAGGAGAATGTTTGAGTTAGTTTTTTGGGTATTATATTTCATATTTTGATGATCATTAAAGAAATGAAAAGTGGAGTGACAAGGGGTCCCACCTATTTATTTATTTTTTAAAGAGACCCTTATTTATGTATTATTATATAYTTGTCTCAACTTATTAGTTAAGCTAACTAAGCTTAACAAAAGAAAGGTAGTTGAACTACCATAACTTATTGGGAAATAATAAAAGATCAATCAAAGGAATAGACAAAGGGGMGAGAGAACAGAAGGGGATCTTTTGATATAAGGWCTTCTCTCTACTTGTGAGATAATTATTTTCTTCATTCATTCTAAGTTTACTAGAAATCTAAACCATGTTGATGATAGCAGAGTCTTATTGAAGGCAGTRGGATTCAAAACTGAATCATATATTTTAGTAGCTTGTTTCTAAAGGTGTATCATATATATTTGGAAGTCTWTGTTTTCTTGTTTGTTTGTGGATTAGATTTCATGAATGATAAAKAATATTTTGCAGAGTCAAGTGAGTTTTTTKTTATGGAAAGATGATMTAGATCTTTAGCTCCAGTTTTCTTTTGTTTTCRGAGTCTTTTTGTATGGTTCCCATCAAAGACTTATAMATATGACTTTGGTCCCAACCCTCACAAGGTTTTGTAAAGAGAATTATGTTTTGTATCTCAGAATGAAGTTAATATAAAATTCARATTCCTGATTTCAGTCTCACATGTGTATCTTGTGATATTTTTCATGTTTTGYTTTTAYYGTTGTCTCTTATCCACGTACACACTTATGTATRTTTTTTCTTTCTTTMTTTTTCACAGTTACATATAATATATAAAATCAACCTTGKTTCATCGTACATATTACCTGTGGATCAAGTGATTGTTTTGAATTTAAGGCTATAAACTCCACTTAACATTCCCAACTATCTTACCTTAKCCTAGCAAGATCCGAAAATKTTTGAGTAAGGTTTTTTGTACCTTTTACAMAAAATTTATTTGGAGACCATACTGGGGATATCTTTCCATATCTCTCTGGTTGATTGTATCACTATTGTATTTTATTTTTCTATTTTGTTATATTACTCTTTGACTTATATTTCCATGACAATACCCATTGTGAGACAACCCCCATTGTGAGACAACCAAATATTGGAAACGGTCTTGATGACTACACCTGCATTTCCTTGACTTTATTCAATACTATTTTAGAAATTGCTAGTACTCATGTAGAACTTGAACACTCTTGGGAAGTAATTGAATGGGACATAACTATACATGAACATTGGAAATCTAGGAAAAGGAAACCCAGAAATCAACAATAGCCTTTTTCTCTTACATGTTTAATATTTTATTTCATGTCCTTTAATTCTCGTATTTCTTGAAGAAGAAGAGGATTGTCTGGTGAAGTCACCGCTATTTCTGAAATAGGGAGTAAAATTGTCTTACGAACAAAAAAAAGTTCCCTTAGGAAAACCCTTTTTGATTATGCCAGTTTATATTCATCACCCATACCTATCACCTTCAACATGAATTTTTTCGGTAGTGGCAGTGGCACCGAAGGTTCCTACTCCTCACAACCTTCTGCTTCATTCGTGATTGGTAGTATCTATAGTCATCAAGTCCCTATTCAATCCACTACCAATCTTGCTAAATTCATTAAGAAATATGGACTTTTGTAATTCGAAGAAGATGCTACAACCACCCCCCGGTATGTGTCTTATCCCTTGAATCTTGCACTAGCCACCCAACCATTACCGAAATTCAAGGATCATTTACCTAGGTTCTCAGGAAATGGCACTGTTACTACAAATGAACACCTAGTAGAATTTTCTAATGCTTTTCATAATATAGGGGCTAATGATAACGACACTTGCATGCATTTATTTGTCAATTCTCTCGAAGGGAAAGATGCAACATATTTTTTTTACCTCCCACCCAAAATCCTTTCAACTTGGGAAGAATTAGTTTATTGGTTCAAATCCACTTATGGACATCCTAAGAGTCCAACTGATCAGTTAAGGGAATACAACAATATTTCCAATAAGGATGGTGAAACTATTAAATATTTTAACCTCATTTCACCAAGCTATATAATCAAATCCCTGAACTAATTTGTCCCCAAAATCAAGATTCCTTTATTCATTATTATAATTCTTTACCTTCTCCTTATCATCATAGAATTGAAAAAAAGGCTATTGACAATCTCGGTTCCTCCCTTCAGGATTTCCTAGAATATGAAGATAAACTTTAAATAACGGGTCTTCCTAAGGGAGACTTGGTCAAGCAAACATATATGTCTGCAATTATACAACTCATGCAAGATATGAATAATAGGATGATATCCTACAAAACAAAAGGAACTTCTTCTTCCTCTTCCCCCAGGGCTTCTTCTTCCCTAGCGCCTTTTAGAAATACTAATGAAATTACTTTTCATCCAACGACCATAATGACTCGCACTTGCTGTAACTTTTGTGAAGAAAATCATGATGAGAATACCTAGGAGGTTAAATGAAATGCTAGAGATAATATTTTTGGAAAAATACCTGAGACCACTATCACTGTTTTAGTTTGGGTCGAACCATAGGATGTTATGGTAGTAAATACTAGGAATAAATCGTACATTTCCAAGAGAAAATTTGATCTTCCCCGCACTTCTTCTGCCCCAAGTTAATCTTCTCAAAGTGTTGATACACAAACTGTCAGAACCTCAAGCAATCAAGGAGTATCTTCTCGTCTTCCCTCTTCCAAGTAAAATATCCTTAACCATTTGGCTAATATCAAAGTTGATTCTACCCTTTTGAACACAGTTTTCATCCCAGAAAACAAAAGCATCTTAAGGACTTTATGGAAGGTAATATTTCTACCATAGCCAATCTATTTGAAGAGTCAAAGGAAGAAGATCCAACTGTAAATAAAATAGGTGTAAAGAACTTTAGGAACCCTGTAAAAAACCATCCTTTCTATATCTCAGTAAAGATCATGGATAAAATAGCTCATTGTTTCCTAATTGATGGAGGGTCTGGTCCAAGTGTGATGTCTAAAATCATCATGGAATATCTTGTCTTATCTTGTACCAACGAAAATTCTAGAAGCATGCTCTTTTATAATAATATCCAGATATCAACTATAGGTGAAATCAATGATGTAACCTTAGTTTTGTGTGCGCATATTGAGGTAAGGACAAATCTCAACTTCCAAGTGATTTATATGCCGGTGAGTAACTACTCAATTATTTTTGGAAGGGACTGGAAATCCTTAACTAGTGGATACCTTTTGCTCGATGGTACACATTTATTCGTCCCTCGAAATGTAAAGAACAATATAGTTCTTGGGGAAGGAGGAATTTCACCCTATATAGAGAGCATTCCCCAACCCAATGTAAAGTATCTCGATGAAGATTTGGGGGTGTACTCTATAGTTTTTTATGAAGGTGACACCATACTTTAATCAACTGATTTTGATGATGGCATGTGGCACATGCATTTCGATGGCTCATGTTCAAACAAAGGTAATGGAGATGACATCATTTTAAATTCTCCTATAGGAAAAAATCACAATTGTCTTATAGGCTTGAATTTGCTTGTACAAACAATTTTGAGTTTGAAGCCTTATTGTTGGGCATTGAAAATGCATATAATCTTGGTTGTGGCCACCTTATAGTATTTGGTGATTATGAACTTGTTGTGAATCTTGTATGGAAAATTTATGTACCAAACAATAAGTTACTTAAACGTTATACCAAAGTTGTTTGGATGCTGATTTAAAATCTGTTATCATTTAACATCACTCATGTTAAAAGGGAACTTAATTCAATAGTTGATAGATTAGTTTTTTTTGCAACTTCTCCTACTCGACAGTTGTTGGCCCTCGACCAAGTTTTGAGGAAACCTTGGTCAAACTTGACCCACTTTTGGACTTCGACACAATTATCGAAGATGGAGTACCTAGGCAGAGCTGAGATTGCGGATCTCACCGATTTTGTGGGCTATGTGGACACAGTAAGGGGTCCTCTAGGGTTTTTGTAATGGGATTATGGGATGTCAACCCATGGGGTTTACCCATGACTATGCCTTATTGTAAGGGATTGTAAAAGTATAAATAAGTAAGAATGTATTGTAGAAGGGAAGTGCTAAGTAGCTAAGTGCTAGTAGTTTTGAGTTTCTTTGTGCAACAAGATGTATATGTGTTAAGGCTTTGTGCTCAATAGAGAGTTGGTTGGGTGCCTTGACCTAGTTTTGGAAGGAGGATCTAGTTCTCAGTGCAAAAGTCTCCTTTCTAGTGCAAAGCTTGTCTATGTGGCTTAGTGCACGGGAGGAAATGAATGTAAGAGATTGACGAATAATAAAGAAGGTGAAGAAGTTGGTGGGCGTAGCCCCACACTGGGGTGAACCATGTATATCTTGTGTATTTGGTTTACTTTGTTCAATGCTATATATGTTATTCTTTGCTTAGTGCTTAGATTAGATATGTAATGAATATGTATGTGTTGCTTAAATGCATTTCTTATGTTAGAATGCTAGATCTTATTCAGAGTGCAAAGTGCTAAGTGTTTGAAGTAAACAATCTTTGTTGTTACTGCACTGATCTATCTTAGATATATTATGTGATGTTAATAAGGCTAATGAAATAATGCATGTCATATTCTAAGTGTTAATAGACAATTGTGTGAAGTGTTATCATCACAGATCTGTGTCCCAACCTGGTTACAGACACCTACGTCCTGTAAACCCCCCTGCTTCTACCTTGGGTGAGACCTCACTTACTTTGCAGGTGTTGCCGAAAGGGCCGGTAGTCGGGGTTTTGTTGATGCGTTGTTAAGTGTTGAACCCTAGGTCTACCCCTGTGCCAACAAATGGTTTTGTTGCCGGGACCTGAAACTGTGATTGCTGGGAACTGAAGTAAAGAAAAGAGAATCTATGTGCGTAGATCGGTTGTTGAAGTGCGTAGTACTCTACTTGACTTGTGAAGCTTTGTGCTAAGAAAGAAATCTGATCTGAAGAAAAGAGGTAAGCTTTGTGCTTTGACAAGAGAATGATAAGTGAATTTTTTTGTTTCGGAAGCATGAATTTAAGTATGTTTAATAGGTTTTTTCCTAGCCTGAAGGATAGGGCGCAGTTGAAAGAAAGATTTGATCTGATTAAATTTAATGAAAACAAAGAAAGATATGTTATTCTTATGCATAGAAAGATTTTTTGGACTAATAAGTGGAGGCAGGAACCTAGGAAACGTTTTTACAGATTGCAGGTCCAACACTGTGATCCTAGTGCACAGTACATAAGAGGTTGGGGAAGATATATGAGAAAAAGAGGATTGAATTTGTGTTATAAATGCAGAAGACTGGGACATCTTGCTAGAACAAGTCCTATTTTTCTTTGTTGTAATATTGTCTATCATGAGGTTGAGGATTGTCCAAGGATGATTGCTAAAGTCAAAAGGATGAACATAAGGCAAGAAAACTATGAATAAAGTCAAGATACTGAGGGCATGTTAGGAAGTCATAAATAAAAAGAATCAGAGGAAGTTCATACTACATTAATACAGTTGAAAGAAATGATGGATGTTCATAAAGATTTCAGTTTACCAGACATCCTGAAAGTAAAAAAACGCATAAGTGCAAGAATAGAAGACTTCGACATAGACTGTGTCTTGGATGAGGAAACACAAGTGAATATTATGACAGAAGACACTTGGGAAATTTTGGGAAATCCTATTATAGTACCTTCATTGGGAAGGATAGGCTTTTTTAAGGGTAAGATGACTACTTTATGTGGAAGAGTTACTAATGTACCTATTATTGTTCATGGAACATCAACTAAAGAAGAAATTGAAGTCATTAAGTTTGTTGGGGACAACGCCCCTTTCCCACTTTTGCTAGGTAAGACTTGTATTGAGAATGATCATATTATAAGGAAATCAAAGGAAGAAGATGTAGAAAAGAAAAAACAAGAACTAAGGGATTTCATAGCTACAAAAATAGATCGACTAATAGAAGAAAAAGAGGATAAGTCAAAGTTGTTATCACCAGAAGTCACCTATTGATTGTTGCAGAGGTAAGCTCGATACCCATCGGTATTTTATGTCACAGGTTGGTTATAAAAAGGTCAAATAGGCGCAATATCAAGAAAATATCGTCTTAACTCAGAAGACTAGACTGATATGCACAAGAAGGTGAGTTCTAGTTTAAATTTAGTTAATAAGTTGTAGTAAGGGTGAGTAGGAGGAAGAATTCATCGAAGAATGTAGATATTTGTCATGGACATCAGGCTTTCCCGTAGCATAAGGAAGAAAAACTTAAACACAAGGTCATCTTGAATTCAAATTTCAAAGGAAATGAAAGAAATTATAATAGCACTATAATAAAACTTTCATCATAATGCAGTCATAATAATTCAAGTGAATCAGTCAACCATGAAATTTTTCAGTAATGGAGGAAAACAAGAGGGAGCAAGAAAACCGGCTTTCATTAAACAAGAAATATCAGGTTACAAAGCATAACCTGAGCGTTCATTAAAACTTTACAATACGGGAGCTTTGCTCTACCATCGACCATAACAAAATATCAAAACTGAGTATTTATAATCAGAGAACTGCCACCACCAGGAGTGTGACTTGGCTACTATAATCAAATCTTCACATCTACACCTTCTTCTGTCAAGCTGCACTTGCACTCTTCTGTCAGACGCAAGGTCATATGAGTATGGGATTCACAAGAAAATCCATGGCAGGGAACTTTCGGCTAGCAGTCTACCCTCCACGGCCATATTTTCCATGCTTTCCATTTATGTGATGAAATGAGGTTTCAACCACCTTCCCCATTTTCATTACCAACTTTCATCGGGATCAAGGTGAGACCTGACACCCATGAATGTTCCAGATGAGCTCAAGACTCCTTTGAGTCAACTCTAGCGCCTCGAGGTCACTCAGATCTTCCTCTGTGACCAAGTCGAGCACTCTGATCCTTTGTGCAGCTATTTTCCCTACCTCGCGTGACCTCGGGCAATGAATTCATTCTTATCCCATATGAAATTTTGGGATTTTGTGTTTCAGGATTTTTCACTCCCCCTGATTTCAAATATCCCGACGCTAAAAGTCACGAAAATGCCCGTCTGGATCAACGGTTGGATTTTATTTGAATCTGGCAGCCACGATCACCTCCCTGAATGACCTTAGCCACCCTCTTCTTAAAAGGGCTCTTATTTTTCCTTGGGCCCCACTTTCTATATGAACCTGGGATGTGATCATGGGCCTAACTCTCAAGCACATCGTGATTTCATGTTTCTTGAGTTCACGTCATGCTCCATGTTGAAATATCCAAGACACGAAATCACAATAGCTCGGATTGAGTGACGCACATCTCCTTGCATCGGATGACCTAGATCATATCGACATTTCAGGACCTCAGACCATCGGCACTTATCACGTCAACCTTCCTGAAAATTCTTTTTCTTCATTTTGGATCTTGCGCCATGTGTCCTTCTAAAATGGATGACCCAGATCATATCATGACTTCGTGTTTTGCGAGTCCTCAAGACTTCACCCTTTAAATTCCCCATTCTGCAAGTCAGCAAAATGTTGATCATGTGCCATGAATCCCTCAGGATCAAAGGATAGGATGGCCTCATGATTTTGGACCTCTAGTTGATACTATACTTCATGCAACTGTATGGTCCCGATCACCCAATGGACATCGATCTAATCTGCACAAAGGATCCCTGTTTTTGAAAGTTGATCTTGCCCACTCGCTTGATTTGATTTTATATATCAAACTACTTCAAGTGTTGCGTGTGTTGCTCACGAATGCAGCCTGTGTAGATTACTTGAATGAGTGGTTGAGGGCTCGGGATGATAAAAGGACCAACGACATAGGTAAGAGAGAGAAGTGATCATCGTTAGGAAAAACAAAAGGGCTTAGGATCGATAGTTCTTAGGTGCTCCAACAAGGAAAATAGGTCGATCAACCAGATGAAGGAAGACAGAAGGAAAACTACAAGACGAGAGGTAAAACTTACAATCGAGTCTACAACAAAGGGGGAGAGATATAAAAAAATATAGACTTAGGTAGAAACCACAAACCCTTAAGGTATTGACAATTTTATGTGATAACATTAGGCTACATGGGGGATGGCATGCTCCCTGCGAGCTGCCAAGAACATGCAGCTCCAATGCCTTCTGCTTTGGGTTACGGAGTCTCCTACTACAAACAAAATAAACATAAAACATGAATGGTATTTACAACGGTAGGACGTCGACTGCGACTTTAAATAAATAAAAAATTCAGGAAGTGCCCATTTACAGGGCCACTAAAATCTATGTTACCCTCCAAATTTTGCAACCTGTAAGTATTATTTGAAAGTGTCTCAGAAATTTTGAAGGGTCCAATCCAAAGGGCTTCAAATTTACCATGCTTTCCCTTGTCGTGTATGGGTGCATCCCATTTTAGTACTAGATCTCCTAGCTGGAAATATTTTTCTCTGCTCTTCTTTTCAAATGACTGCTTGATCCTCTCTTGCTGGTCATGTGGCCTGTCCATCACTTGCTCTCTAGTCTGCTTCAATTCTACCAGCTGATGTATCCTTTTGATCATGTCATCGAGCTCTCATTTCTAGTCCTGAAAGAATTTCGCCATAGGAAGGGCAAGCTGAGGAGGAAAGACTGCTTCAGTTCCATATACAAGTTGGAAAGGAGAGATTCCCATGGACCTCTTTGTTGTCACTCTATCAACCCACAGAGAAAATTTGAGCTTTAAATCCCATGATTTCTTGTTTTCCTCCAATAGTCTTTTGATGATATTTGTCAGGATCTTGTTGGAGGTTTCTGCTAATCCATTGCCTTGCGGATAGTAAGAGGTGGAATGGATTAATGAAATTTCAAACTGCTCACAAAACTTGATTAATGGTTCAACCCTGAAGGAAGCAACATTATTAGTAACAATTTTGTTCGGGAAACAAAACCTTGCTCTAATATCTTCGAGAAAACCAATGATCACTTTGTGAGAAGCACTCCTAGTGGGGATAGATTCTATCCACTTGGTAAAATAATCTGTTGTAATTAAAATCCACCTATGTTGACCACTTGAAGGAGGATGAATTTCCCCAATAAAGTCTAGTCCCCATTGTTGAAAGGGTCCCGAAGCTAGTACAGGCTTCAATGGAAAAGACTTGAGCTACTGCTTCCTAGAGAATTTATGACATTTAATACAAGCCCTAATTTTCACACAGACATCAGTGAATAGAGTAGGCCAATAGTACCCAGACCTGAGAATTTTGTAGGCTGTAGTTTTCCAGAAATGATGTCCCCCACATAGGCTTTCATGGAACTCAAATATAATCCTTTGGGCCTCTTGTGGGTCTAGACATCTCAGGAGCACTCCTAGAGGGTCTTTCCAATACAAGACCTGGTCAATAACGAAATACCTAATTTCTTTGAGACTTAAATCTCTTGCCTTGATTTTTCCCATACCATATGGAGGTTGTAACTCCTACAAAAAAAAATTAATATTTGTGTACCAGGTGCATCCTGCTAATGGAGGGTTGTCCTGAGGGCCTTTATCGGCCACTTTAGCCTTTTGATTTTTTGAGCAAGCGTTTACGGAGTTAACCCCAAAATATTTACAATTAGATTCAACCAACAACTTGGCTAAACCTTGGCCTTTAATTAATTTGGTGGGTTTTATTTCCAGGTCAAATTCAAGGATTTTGGTAATCCACTTGCTCCTTCTTCCATCCATGTCAGGATAAATGAGAATGTCCTTCACGGAGGCTGAAGGAACATATGAAATGATATTCGAATGAAAAACATAGACTCATAAATATTTGAGATCTTTCGCTAAGGCATAGGCCTTCTTCTCCATGATGTCATATATGATATCTGCATCTCTTAATGCTCTACTAAAAAATGAAATAGGTTGTTCTAGCCCTGCATCATTCTTCTATAGTAAAATAGTTACCACTGTGTCAAAAGAAGCAAAAGAGAAAATCAAAAAATCCTTGGAGTAATCAGGACTCATAAGCACAGATGCTTGAGTAAGTTCCTGCTTGATTTGGTTAAGGGTTTCTCTGGGCTCAGCAGTCCATTTTACTTCATTCCCTTTCCTGAGCATAGCGGTGATATGTTTCAATAATTCAAAAAAATTTGAAACAAACATTCTCAGAAATTTATTTTTTTTCCAAGAAAGAATGAACCTCCTTCTTGGACATGGGAAGTGACAAGGCTTGAATAACTTCCACCCTGCTTTGATTGATCCTGATTCCCTTGGTTGATACAATGTGTCCCAACGATTTTCATTCCTACATAGAAAATAAAGACTTGTTGGGATTTAGGGAGAGACCAAACCTTCTGCATTTCGAGAAGACCTTTCTCAGATGTTGTCAATGTTCTTTATCAGATTTGGAGAAGATTGTTATGTCATCTAGATATATGACCACAAATTTATCTCTTTCTCCAATGAATGCGATGTCCATGGCTCGTTGGAAGGTTTCTCCTGCATTCATCAATCCAAAGGGAATTTTGGCATACATGAATGTGCCCCAAGGAGTGGTTAAGGCTATCTTTTCTCTATCTTCAGGAAGGACAAATATCTAGTTGTAGCCAGAAAATCCATCAATCATGGAGATCCTAGATGCACCTGTCACTCTTTGCAACATGTGTTCCATCTTTGGAAAAGGGTAATTGTCCTTCTTTGAGCTTCTGTCTAGATTTATGAAATCGACACAGAGTCTGATCTCTCCACTCTTTTTCTTCACCGGGACCATGTTGGCCACCCATTCATAATATCTCAAAGGGACAATGATTTGGGCATCCAACAGCTTCTTTACCTCTTTCTCCATGATGGGAAATAACATAGGATTTATCTGTCTTAACTTCTGCCTAAATGGTTTGGCCTCCTCTTTCAATGGGATATTATGCTCGATGACGTTGGTGTCATATGTTCTGAGGTCTTCATAGGTACAAGCAAACACATCAGAAAATTCTTTTAATAACTCAACATACTCAACCCGCTGCTCTCTTGACAAGCTACTTGACAGCTTGATGAATTTCAGATCCTTCTTTGTGCCAATATTGCACTCAGCCACATCAACATAATCATTTGAGACTCTACCCTTTACTGCCACATCGTTCCCATAGAACAATCTTTCTAAAGGAACTAGTCCCTTTGGAATGTGGTTGCTAGGTAGATGAACAATATGGTGGTTAGCAATTTTATTTAGAAACACATCAACATGAGGGTCACCTTCGGGATCATGATCCTGATCAATGTGTAATGCAGAGAACTCATCAAACGAATTAAAAAATCTTCTAATTTAAAGATCATCCTCAAGCACCTTCCAATGCTTTATATTACCAGGGACAAAGGGCCTTTACTGCCACATCATTCCCATAGAACAATCTTTCTAAAGGAACTAGTCTCTTTGGAATGTGGTTGCTAGGTAGCTGAACAATATGGTGGTTAGAAATTTTATTTAGAAACACATCAACGTGAGGGTCACCTTCGGGATCATGATCCTGATCAATGTGTAATGCAGAGAACTCATCAAACAACTTAAGAAATATTCTAATTTAAAGATCATCCTCGAGCACCTTCCAATGCTTGATATTACCAGGGACAAAGCACCTATATCTAGTATCCACATCATACTTGAGCTTAGGTGGTAGTGGGACCCTGAACTGGCTCGTTGAGACAACCAAAGAATCAACCATAGTATTTTCCTCTCTTGGAATAAATGAAATGTTGAAGGCTGAGAAGACATTGTCAATTAAGTCCCACACCTCATTCATGTAAGTCCTTAGACTAGGGTTCTTGGCTTGATAAAGATTTTTAACCTGATGAACAATTATTTCAACATCTCCAAATACTACTAGATCTTCAATTCCCATGTCTTTTGCAGCCCTCAAACCCAAAACAAGAGCCTCATACTCTGCCACATTATTGGTAGCTTCAAAGTCTAGTTTATAGGACAAAGGTATGGCTTCTTGACAAGGTGACACAAAAAAATACTCTGGCACCAACACTTTCCCTAGAAAAGGCTCCGTCAAAGTACATCTTCCACATAGAAGTAGTTGGAGGAGGTATTTCACGAAAATAAATGGGTTGCTTTCTAAATTCAAGAGAAGCTTCAAGAGTATCTGTTAGATGTAAAAAACTAGAACCCAAATCAATGTCGAGTGCAAAGATAGAATGATTGGTAGGTTCTGCTTCATCACTAATAATGTAGGCCAACTGAGCTTCCCTATACAGCCTCCTATGCTCCCCTACGAACACTGGAATGGTAGCATATGTGAGGTCCATCTGGAAGGTTCCCCCAAGTATTTTTATCCAATACCTTGAAAAGAGCATGCCAAACTTGGGGGGAACATCAACCACCAAAATATCCATGACCACGCTCTTCATGGGCAGATGAAACAAGGTCACGACCAGATCTTTGATGACCCCAAGACATTGCACTATCTGTGAATCAAAAGAATACAAATCATGATAAGCCTTTGTGATTTCTAACCCTATTTATTCCATGATGGTTTTGGCCACAAGATTATGAGATGCCCCTGAATCCATCAAAAAATTATGCAACACCTTATCATGTGTGTTTAGTGATGTATAGAAGGGAGGGGATGAATCATCTCTATCTTCTACCATAGGACCTAAAATGACTGTTGGTTTTTCATCTTGAAGATTTACTGAGTCTATGGAATGGAAAGATGGCTCCGAATGCAATAGCTTAGAGAGGGAATTTTTTAAATCTTCGTGCTTGAATAGCTCTGAAAGGTTTATAGGAATTCTGATCTTTTGAATTTCATTCTCAAAGCTGAAAGAAGAAAGCGTCTTCAAAACCTCTCTCACTTATGGGACAGGGTCTTTGGGTATCAGTGAGGGGTTATGAGCTTTCGTTTCTTTGTTGTTGTTTTCTACGTCTTTAGAAGGCTTCTTTGCTCTGGAAGGCTGATCAAGGACATCAGAGTTCCCTTCTTTCTTCTTAGACCTAAGATTGTATTTATTGGGATTACTATTGGATTTCTCACCCTTACGTAGCTCATTTATTTCACTTTTAATGAGGGATTCCTCATATGCAAATTGAGTCAAATGGGAAAACAGGGAAGTGTCTCCAAGACAATGGATTTCAGGATCAAGCTCTTCTTCCCCCCTCTCTTAATCAACAACTAGGTTATTTTGGAGAGATGTTTAGATTTTCTAATCATCTCTCGATCTTTTTTTGGGCTCTCTCAAGAGTATTTGACCAGAATTGTTTGGTCTTTTGAAGCTGGCTCTGTTATTAGCATTTTGAGGATTTTTGTATGTCTGATTCCCCTCTACTTCCAATCCTTCCATTATAGTTGAAAGTGATTTAAGAAACTTGGTTACTTCATCCATTTGAGGGGGGGCAGGCAGAGGAACCTGACGTGGAGGCTTCAAATATTCCCCTTGGTATGTCCCTATAAGCCTTATTCCCAAGTTGGTTTACTGCCAATACGTTAGACTCTACTTCCAGGGCTGCATCTTTCATATGATCCAATGAAGTAGCTATTCTCTCTCTCAAAAGGAGGTATAAATTAGGGTCAAAAGCACTAGCATAGGTAATCTTGGCAGAGGCTTCTATAGGCTTTATCTCAACAGGGATCTTATTGTACATCTTGTTCAATCTTTTGGAGAAGTTAGAGATAGATTCTCCCTCCTCTTTCTTCAGAGCCCCAAACTCTGTAATATAGTACATAAAGTCTTTTTTATCCCCCCATTGTCTCAAGAAAAAATTATCCAAAGCTTCAATCCCAGCAATGGATCCAGGGGTCAATCCCCTAAACCATTTCCTAACCTCACCTTCAAGGCTCTGGACAAAAAATCTCATCCAGACATCTTCATTTTCAATATTCAAATTTTCTGCATAACTGTAGAAGGCAACAAGGTTTTCTTTAGTAGTTATGTCTTCTTCTCTCATGAACTTGTGAATATACTTTAGGTAATCTCCAACAGGGAGAGTATTCATTGGCTGAGGTAGGACTAAAGGGGCATATATTGCAGCCACTATGACATCTATTCTGTTCGTAGGAGGGTTAGCACCTACCATAGGGATGGTAGGTGGAGAATAACTAGGAGGGGAAGGGGTTCGAACAGAGAAGACTACAACTGAGCTTCTGGGAGGAAAGGGAAATAACAAAGGATTTGGAGAAAGGGCTACAAGGCTTGAAGGAAAAGAGGATTCTCTTTCTGCAAAATCAGTAACTCTAATAGGAGGAGTAATAAAACTTGGAGTGGGAAAATATTCTGAGGTCTGGGTTCTATACCAAGGTACAACTTCAGGGGAGATAGGCGTGACAAGGATATTTCCCTCCAAATCCAAACCAAGAGGGGAAAACTCAACAAGAACACTCCCAAAATTTAAACTTCAGAAAACTCCAACATATGGTATAAAAGGAGAATGAGAAGAAACTATCATAGTTTCTAAAGGAGGACAATGAAAATTATTAGAAATACCTGGTTCAACAGCTAAATTACCTTCTTGAGGGGCCTTTCCCTTTCTGACAATTTTCTCTGGGTCAGCTTCAGGTGTTGCTAAAGGCAGTTGTGGAGTAGACCTCATGTGTCTGAATCTAGAAGCCACAGCTGAAACAGTGGAGTCACCAGTGGATTCACATCAATGGAGTCACCAAAGTGGAGTCACCAGGTGCACAGTTGCAATATTTGATGTACTAAGTTCTGATGCACCTTCAGAACTAGTAAGATTTGTCATTCAATCCCAGGGAAAATCTTCAATTTCGTCCCCGACAACGAAACTAGAAATGTTAGCACCATAAGTCACCTCTGGATTGCTACAGAGGTGATATGGATTTTATGAGTAGAACAAAATGAATACAGATTATTAACATATTCTTAACACAAAATAATAGAGATACAGTAAAACTAGTTTTCTATTCAATAAAGAAATAAGTTGAAACTGTAAAATGTAGCGGAAACAAGCTTGCTAGAATGGTGGTGGCTTATCTCTGAGAAGAGATGTGACGATAGCGTGCATTCTAAAGAAGAGGGTTACAATGAGGCTCTGAAGGAATTTTAACAATAATAAATAATTCCAAAAACACTAGACATCCAAAAACCTAACACTAGGAGATGAAGCGCCAAAAGTCATGTGGGCCCCGTTTGAGTAAGTTAGTACATCAACTTCCCGAGGTCGTAACTTTTGCATACGATCTCCGTTTTAGGCCCGTGATAGCCCGTTGGAAAGGTATCATAGAGGAGATTAATTTTGGGGTATCAATAATGCCTTATTTTTATCATTAAGGAGATCAATCCTGAAAAACCTTCATTTAGTCCCTCAAAATGGCCCCGGAAGTTAAAACTGCTAAAAATAGTAAATTGCCAAAATTTTCAAAAAACTGTTTTGAGCCAGTTGGAAAAGGTGGGTGGCCACCGATATCCATATGGATCAATCCTCCCTCCTTAGGAAGTAGTGGTCTCCATTGCATTGAGGTCCCCCATCAAATGAATAAATTTATGTTGAATTTGGCCCTGGGTGAGCCACTTGCCTTGGTGTAGGAGTTGCCCTGCTTTGACGGCTCGATAAAGATGGATCCTTTGTTGTCGAGTGCCCTTGATCTGTATGTCCACAATATGATCATTGGATTCCTGTTGTATGTAGTCAGGGTTGAGCTATGTTTGTGTCATCTATTCTGCTACTTCTGAGGTGTCCAATAATGGTGGGAAATAAGGGAGAAGGAGATCCACGTTGAACACTGGGTGCAGGCCAAGGAAAGGAGGAATCTAGAGCTCAAAAGTATTATCCCCCAAATCCTTGGTGATAGTGTACGGCCCATAATAGAGTGGGAGAAGCTTCTGATGGGGTATTGTAAGGAATTCTTTCTGCAAGTGCAACCAAACTTTGTCGCCCACCTGAAACTTATGTGGCACCCGATGTTGATCATGGTGTTGTTTGTACTTGTCATTCGACTTCTGTAGGATATCCTAAACCTGTTGGCAGATGTGTTGGACCCACTAAGTGATCCAGGTGGCCTTTTCAGCTTCAGTTGGAGCAGGAGATGAGTTGGTCGAGGTGACCACAAGGGGAAGTGCAACATCTATGGGACCCAATGGTTGGAATCCCAACCCCACTTGAAAGGGGTTGTGGCCGATTGAGCTATGCAGGGCTTGGTTGTAGATATGTTGGACATAGGGAAGGCTCTCATCCCATGTGAGAGGGTGCTTTGAATTATACATGCAAAGGATATGCACAATCATTCGATTTACAACCTTGATTTGGCCATCTGTCTGGGGGTGGAAGGCCATGGATTTGGTGAGATTGGTGTCCAACAGTGACCAGAGGCTCGACCAGAATGTGTTGAGAAATCGACTATCCCAATCTGAGACAATGGTTTACAGGATTCCAAAATGTACCCAGACTTGTTCAAAGAAGAGCTTGGCAGTGGCCTCTGCTATGATGCTCTTCTTGCAGGAAACTAGAATCTCCATCTTAGAAAAGCGATCAACAACCAAAAAAACACAGTCATTTCCTCACTTGGTGAACGGGAGGCCCGGCATGTAGTCGATTGAGATGGATTACCATGGCCTATTAGGAGTAGGAAGAGGGGTGTATAGGCCCTATTTCTCAGTGGTCGGTTTGGCAATAGCACAGGCAGTGCAGGACCTGATATACTTACTGACCTCCTGTCGAAGTTTTGGCCAGTAGAAATGTTTCTGTAGCATCATTGCCACTATATTTTTAACATCAAAGAATCCTTCCACATGACTGTAGTGGGCTTCCTAGATCTACTTCACTCGCTCACTTGATGGAACATAGATATGGCCCAGATGACACAACAACCCATCCTGAAGATGGAAATTATGGACAACTTTGTTTTCACCCAACATTTGGTAGGTGGTGGCGAAGTCAAGGTCTGTCTCATAGAGTTGGGGCCATCCAGATGTCTCATGGTTGCAAGAGTCTAGCACTGTGGTGAGTGCCGCGATTGGCAGTCTGTTGAGGCAATCAACGATGCGATTGGTGCTTCCTATTTTATACTTGATGTTGAGGTGGAATTGCTGCAAGTATGTGGACCAATTTTGATGGTGATCATTCTGCAATTTTCTCTATGTCTACATGAACTGTAGTGGCTTATGATCAATGTGGATGATTGTTTCCTTCCCAAGAATGTAATCTCTCCACTGGCGACATGCTTTCACAATGGAGTACATTTCTTTGTCGTAAGTAGGGTACATATGGACAGTATATGATAGTGTCTCACTATGATAGGCCACAATGTGGTCGTGCTGAGTGAGAACGGTGCCCACAACATATTCTGAAGCATTTTTCTCAATCTCAAAGGGATGTTGCAGGTCTGGTAGTGAAAGTAATGGGGCTGAGCACAAGCGTTACTTCAAATCATTGAATGCTTGTTGTTGGGACCGACCCCATGCAAATTTCTCCTTACCACCACCCCTGTTTATTTGGCTGAGGGCCCATGCAATATGGGAGAATCCCAACATGAACCTGTGGTAGAAATTGGCAAGGCCCAAGAAGCTCCAAATCTCAGTGAGTTTTGTTGGGGCTGGCCAGTCACGGATGACTTGGATCTTGGCTAGATCAACATGTATGCCATTCTAATCAATGATGTAGCTTAGGTAATGGACCTTGTCCATGCCGAAGGAGATTTTTTCCAAGTTGGCGTATAGCTTGTGCTGTCGCAAGGTGTGCAGAACCTGCTAAATATGTTGCAAGTGTTCGTCCCAAGTCTTGTTGTAAATTAGAATGTCATCTAGATACACCACTACAAAGGTATTGGTGAATGGTTGTAGGATATCATCCATCATCCCCATGAAAGTGGGTGGAGAATTTGTCAAACCAAAGGGCATGACCAACCATTCAAAAAGGCCTTCCTTTGACTTGAAGGCGGTCTTCCATACATCTGTCTGTTCTATCGGGACCTGGTGGTAGCCATACTTCAGATCAATCTTACTGAATTATTTGGCCCCCATGAGTTGATCAAGGAGGTCATTGATTCTGGGAATTAGGTATCAGTTTCTGATTATGATTTTATTCAGAGCTTGGTAATCAATGCAGAGTCGCCAGGTTCCATCTTTCTTCTGTACCAGAACAATTGGGCTCTCGCAAGGTGATGAACTAGGGTGGATGTGCCCCTTGTGGATCAATTCTTAGATTTTTCGCTTGATCTCCTCATTCTCTAACAAAGAGCGATGACAGACTAGCCCATTGGGAAATGATGCGTCGAGGGTCAAATCGATGGGTTGCTTGACTTGGCAGTGTAGAGGTACCCCTGTAGGTGAGGAGAATATATTTGAGTATTCTTCCATGACCTTATCTACTTGCTTTTGCTGTGTGGAGAGGTCGGCCACAGAGACCCTAGATGTGGATGTGATCTTTCGCTTATTTTGAGAGTGAATCACAAAGAAGACAAACTTCCCCATCTGAGAGATGACCTTCCTACATTTCTTAGCAGAGATCAAGGAAATAGCACCAGGTGGGACTGCCTCGGGTATCCTGTACAATTTCATGTTCAAAGTAATAATAACACTATGAGGCCTAGACTCATATACAACATGACATTTCCATAAATAAGATTGGCCTAAAAGAACATCACAAACTTAGAGAGGAGCAACATCACACAATACCTCGTCTTTGAAGGGATTGATGTCATACGACAGTCGACACTGTTGGTTGATGCAGAGATCACTTCCTTGGTAGAGCCATCCAATGGTGTAGGGTTGTGGGTGTGGCGTTGTTGGCAGGGCCAGCCTCTTGATGACCTCTACTGATATGAGGTTCTTTTGGCTACCGTTATCAACAATGAAGTGTAGCGGGGTACCTTTTACCCACATTTGTGAATGGAAGAGGCGCTCTCCTTCTTCTGGCTCGTCTAGTTCACTGGGCTGGAGATTGGTGGTAACAACGATGGCACTGGGTTCCACGTCAATGATTCATCTTCCCATTTTTAGTTTTGGCTCAGAGTTAGAATCCGCATCTGATTCAGAGGCTTTCACTTCGGCCACCAGTGACTTATTTGAGCGACATTCAACAGTTTTATGCCAAGGACTCTTATGGAAGTCTCACCACTTCCCGGTATCTTTCTTTATCTTTCCGGTGTCCTTCTTTGCTTATGGCTTGGACTGGTTGTCTTGATATTGTCTATATTTTCTCTATCCTTTGTTTAGTGGGTTGGGGCTGCCCTTTCCTAGATTTTGTTGTGAGGGGTTCCCAAGCCCAAATTGTCGCGTCTTTTGTTTGATCTTTTGCTCGATTTTGATGACATATCGGTAGGCCGCGCCCAAGGATGATATGTCCATAAATTAAATTTTGGTATGGATGTATCTATGTAGAGAACCATGATGCTTGAGCACCATATGTCGCTCTAAATATTTGATACCCAACTTGGTGTGCAAGGTATGGAAGATATTTGTGAAATCTGGCACTGCTTGGTCTCTTTCTTGCCGCAGTGTGGTCCATTTGGTATACAAGTCGTCATAACTTATGAAAGGGTAGTATTGTTCCTTAATAACATCCCTGAAGGATTCCCAGGTGGTCGTGACTAAAAATAATGAGGTTTCCTCTATTTCCTTTTTCTCACAGAAATTTTCCCACCAATCTTTGACATGGGGAACGGCTTTGAGGACCGCAAAAGTAATATTTTCTCTATTTGAAAAGTTATGGACAGAAAAATACCCTTCTAGTAGATTCAACCACTTGTCTACAAAATCTGCGTCTATCTGACCTTAAAATACAGGAATATCAAAGTTTATTTGTACCTTGAAGGGGGTGATGCCTCCATTCGAAGAAGATGTGTCGTCTATTGGTAGTCGCCGAAGGATTTGCGCGAAACTATCCATCATATCGTTCCTCTGTTGTGTGAGGGTTTCCTCAATCAATAGTTTGAAAGGATATCCTATCCCATCATATTTCTTTTCTCCTGCCATGGGAGGTTTCTTGAGCATGCGAGAGCTTCTTTCCTCAAGAGAAACAAGCTCGAGACCCAACTCTTTGTACTCCAACCTCGTTGGGGATATGCATTAAGATGATAAGGAGCATACTTCTATGATAGCACTGATCCGTATTTTATGAGAAAAACAAAATGAATACAAATTATTAACAGGTTCTTAACACAAAATAACAGAGATACAGTAAAACTGGTTTTCTATTATATAACGAAATAAGCTAAAACTGTAAAATGCAACGGAAACAAGCTTGTTGGAATGGTGGTGGCTTATCTCTGAGAAGAGATGTGACGACAGTCCGCATTTGCAAGAAGAGGGTTACAATGATGCTCAGAAGGCATTTTTAAAATAATCAATAATTCCAAAAACCCTAGAAATCCAAAAACCTAACCCTAGGAGATGAAGCGCCAAAAGTCATGTGGGCCCCGTTTGGGTAAGTTAGTACATCAACTTCCCGTGGTCGTAACTTTTGCATACGATCTCCATTTTAGGCGTTTGATAAACCGTTGGAAAGGTATCATTGAGGAGATTAATTTTGGGGGCTCTATTAGTGCCTTCATCTATCATTGAGGAGCTATATCTCGAAAAACCTTCATTTAGGCCCTCAAAATGGCCCCGAAAGTTAAAACTACTAAAAATAGTAAATTGCCAAATTGTCATAAAATTGTTTTGAGCCAATTGGAAAAGGTGGGTGGCCACCGATATCCATATGGATAAAGAGGTAATCATGATACCCATACATATTTTGTGTCACATGGTGGTTATAAAAGGGTCAAATGGGCACAATCTCAAGAAAATATCATCTTAACTCAGAAGACTGGACAGATATATACAAGAAGGTGAGGTCTAGTTTAACTTTAGACAGTAGGTTTTAGTAAGGGTGAGTAGGAGGAATACTTCATCGAAGAATTATAGTTCTATTGTGAACATCAGGCTTCCAGTAGCCTAAGGAAGAAAAAATTAAACAAAAGGTCATCTTGAATTCAAATTTCAAAGGAACTGAAAGAAATTATAACAACGCTATAATCAAACTTTCATCATAATACAATCACAATAATTCAAGTGAATCAATCAACCATGAACTCTTTTAGTAATGGAGTTGTTGACCGCCTATTCAGCTAGAGGGTCAACTCATGTGCCATGAAGTATACATCACCTGATGAAGATATGATGAAGACTTTTTGGTTCTACTTGGGCATTTGATGCTCCAGCACAAATTTTTGTAAATGAAATTTCCGCACCCCTGCGTGGGTTGATAATGTAATAAGTCTGCATGAGTCATAGTTAGGTCAGGTACCTTTGGATGTTTCCATTGGGGGATTTCCTTTCACCGAGGGTTTTTTATCCTCAGGTTGTCAATCGGGCTCTTGGGCCTGGCTGACTTCCCTTGAGTTTTTCCCTCCACATATGCAATAATTTCCTCCAAAGTGGTGAACGAAGTCCTAATGGTATCATCCTTTGGTAGATATTGTTTATGAATGTTGTAAATGACCAAGCCAGACAGTGTAGAAAGTTTCGCGGAATTTCGTCGAGTATAGCTAGGTTTTTTTTAAGATTTCGAATTAATTAATTAATTAATTAATTTTGGGTATTTAATGTAAAAATTAGGTCCCGAGATTTGCGATAGGGGTATTTGTACTCAAAAGAAAGGTAATGAGACCACCTGCACCCATGGACCAAGTTTCAACTCAGTCGGACAAGTTTTGCTAGGTTGTTTGTTCGTTTAGGAGTTTTTCGGGAAAACGACAATTTTAATTGCCAAACCCGGAACATGGGAAAATGTAATTTATGTAATAGTGGACCAAATTAAGTGAAGTAAGAGGCAATAATGATGAGATACCCCACCTAACCTACCCACACCCTTTACCCACCTTTTAAACCCACCATTCAATTAAAATTAAATTTTAATTAATTCCCTCTTCATCCCTCACGCCCCCCTTCCCACGTGAGCTCATGTAATAAGTCTTAAGGTGATTTATTAACTCATTAATTGATTTAATAAAAATTTTAAGTTTGTTTTGGGCCCCCCCTCATGAGGTGCACCCCAACTCTCACGCACTTCTCACCAATCCACACACATTTCCCTTTAAGGAACTTACATTCCCCCTTCCCATGTCAAAGTTTAGAAACTCTCATTTAATTGGAGTCGTGGGTCCTTTCTCCTCCACGTACTCCCTTCTCCACCACTCACATAAAAACCTGGAGTGTGGACTCCACACTCCCTCCACTCCAGCCTCACGCCTCTATTCCTCCCAGCCGTACACTCTCATGTGTCCAACTTCAACTCACACACATCCACTCTAATCCTCACGTCACCCTCACATTCACGTGGAAATTTCCTTGTTTCTTTTGGAATGTTTCTTTAATTAACTCATGATTATCTTCCACCTCTCACTTAGGCATGTTCCATCCTCACTCTCCAACTCACATTGCCTCACCCTCACGTCCTTTCTTTTTTACCTCACGCTTTATCCTTTTTCCTTTTTGGAATGTCTCACGTAGAGAGGGAAATGTCTCTTTAGAAAGCATGCAACTTTCTTTTTAATTGAGACGTGGGCCTCCTCAAGCCTAATACACCTCCCTCACTTGCCATTTTTTCCCCTTATCCCTTGCTTTCTCCTCATCCACCTCATTTACTTACCATTTCCCCTCACCCTAAAAGCCTTTGATTTCATTGGTTGTTTTTCTCTTGTGAGTTGTCTTCCCATGGATGTTTGACACTTGTTGAAGATCCAAGAGGGGTCTCCTTAGCTTCTCAAGCTATTTAAGAGACCCCTAACTCCCTCATTTCTCACCTTTCATTATTGCAATGTTATGCTACTAGTTTTTCTCCATCCCATTCTCTCTATCTTTCTCATTATTGTCGTACTTCTTCACTGGTTTGGTTCTTGAAGGGCTTGTGGAAATCAGTTGTCACAACCTCTTCCATTGGATAAATAAGAAGAAAGCTTTGGAGGATCATTGGAGCATCTATGAGTATTCTAGTTGTTGCATACACATGAGGTGATATTGTTGATTAGTGTTTTTATGTGTTGTTGATGATAGATCTTGGGTTAAAGTATTTTGTTTGGGTAAGGTAGCAAAGAGTATTCTTGTTATCTTATGCTTATGTTGGATAGCTTAGGGTTTGTAAGTATTTCATTCTAAGTCTATTTCAAAATAACTATCTATTCCATGCTTCACATATTTCTCTAAGTTTTACAGGTCATCTCAAAGGATTCATTGGGATAGCATCGAAGAGGAGCCTACCCTTGAGCCTTTCCTACACTCCATACCTTTTTCTTAATCCATTTACTTTTTGCATTCATGTCCATATATATTTCAGCTTTTAACATTCTTAGAAAGGTCAAAATAAGTTTTCATTTTTAGATTTTTGTATGCAAAAAATTTCTGTGTAAAAACAGAAATGTTTTGACAAGTTTAGTGTGTTTTGCAGCATTTCCAGCAAGATTTTGCTTGTTGTTTTTTGCAGGCTAGTGACAGATCCAAGGGGATATGCTGCCCAAAAACACCTAGGAGGCTTCTCAACACACTTCTCTTTGGTTGGGTAACACTTTTCTCCTTTTCTCCTTCAAATTTCTAAGTTCTCTTGCTTCTTTTCCTCATTCTTTTAGGCCTAAATCTTGATCTAACTTAGAGTAGTTTATTTCATCTTTAGCTTAGTTTATTACTTGTGCATATGATTGTTAGTTTAGTTTTTCTTTCATTTCATTAAGTCATTTTAGTTTCTGAAAATTGGTATTAGAGCCATAAGTATTAATACTACTGAGATAGTTTCTGCCTAAGCAGTCGGCCAGGAGTCTGTCTAATCTTCGTATCTTCGAAGACATAAGACTAAATGCCCTGCTTTCCTGTGCAGTTATATCTCAGTAGTATTAATCTAACTTGCCAGCACCTTGGGGGAGTCATCCCCAAAATCGCCTTGGCTTAAGGCAAACTAATACTCTTGTGGTTATTTATGCTTAATGGTTAAACTATCTAGTTAGTAATTACATATAGTTTCCTTTTCAAGCTTATCTCATATGCTCATAATCTCATGTTTAATGGTTAAATGATTGACAATATCTCCTAAATGCTAAAATCTTTAGTAACAATAGTCATTTAGCTTGCTTACAACTTTAGCATTTGTGATCTAGTTTCTTGGTTTAAGATCTTTTCCATAGTCTTGTTTAATCTTCATTATCTAAGCTTTATCTTGCATTAAACGATTAACACACTCATGGATAAACAATCTTAGATCCTTCTCTTTCTTAAAATCTTTCACTAAGGCAAGTTGTTCTTGCCATTTCATTTTGGTTTAAGATCATAAGCATAACTTGTTAAATCTTTCCTTTCTTCATGCTTACATCTTTCATATGATTTAACAAATCTGATATGCATGGTTGATGATAGATCTAAATCCTAAGTTAAATGTCTACAATGTTGATGTGATGCTCATGTGATTAATATTCTTTTATTTATTGTGGCACAACCTCACATTCTAAGTCATTTCTTTTTCAGATCTACGTTCTAAAGCACTCTTTAAAGTTTAAGTTATCTTGCTTCATGGTTATTTTCTCATACACATAACTTAAATTTCTTTTTCAAGCAAGTTTAATTTTCTGTTTTATATAGCAAGCTATCCTTGCTTAAATCTCACACTTAACTTGCAAATTTTATGTGAAATGGTTCATAGTTAATTGGCATATCTTGTGTATCATTTTCATATAAGTTTATGTGGTGAATGCTATTTATTTTCAAGCTGTTAAACACTTTTTTTGAGCATTTTTAGTTTCGGCCATACCCTTAAACGCTCAATTTTAAGTGCCTAAAACTTGTCTAAAATTCACCCAACACATCTAAAGACCTACCCGCGGGTCATAACAACACTTAGAAACATTTTTAGGGGCTTCATTCAGCCATCTCCACCATCTAAAATGGGTGGGAGGAAAACAACGGAGGGTAGTGGCGGAGGACCGTCCCGTGGTTTCGTTGGGGAGATCCTTTCCGGGAAGTACTCCTACTGTTAGGGTTGGCCGAGGAAGCTAGGGTAAGGTCTCATTTGCCTTACTATCTTGAGCACCAGGCAGTTATTTGGCCAAGGGAGGAGGAAGCTTGAAGCACACATCTAGTTTAGGGGGAAGGGAATTAAAATTTATAAAATCTTTAAACAACTCCTTAAACACTTAGTTGCATAGATCACCTTTGTATGCTTGGGGGAATTAGATGTATCGATAGGAACACACTTTGGTGATAATCTCATTGATCATTTTATCTTAAGTGCAACTTTATGGTTTGTGTGTTATATCTATGTGGGTAACTTAAGTTAAACATTGAAATATCTTGTTTATTGGTTGTTGTGGTGTGAATCAAGAAAGTGTTGAGTTTCCCACTTGGGGAGGCATCACTTTCTTTGATTCTTGAGTGCTTTTTGTGGTGGCCAGTGAAGGCGGTCCAATAGAGTAAGTGCTATTGGGGCATGATTGGGAAATTGTTGAACACTTACACTTCTTTGTATCTTTGTATATTGATGTATCTCTGTAAATGGTGTAATCATTGTAACACTTAGTATTCTTTTGTAAGTAATAATAACCTTGGGTTTT
>JZKD02S2103540.1:872535-888951 GCA_000966675.3 Picea glauca | reverse complement strand
GAATCAAGTAACAAAAACTTAATGACCATAGTTAAGAAAATAGTGGGAGAAAATAAGAAATCTTGGGATAGTAAAATTAAACATGCATTATGGGCAGACAGAATAACAAAGAAAGAAGAAACGAGAAAGAGTCATTTTGAGTTAGTGTATGGATTGGAAGCTAGGTTGCCAATGCACCTTAGCCTTACTACTTATGGGTCAGTTGAGGATTCTTCCACAGATCAGGATGCAGTTCAGAACAGGGTCAATCAGGTCATTGAGTTAGATGAAATCAGACGAAGGGTTTATGATTAGAATTGCAAAAATCAGAGTAAATTAAAGAAGGTTTTTGATATGTCAGCTAGGCAGAGGGATTTCATGATCGGGGATACAGTTTTGCTATGGGATAAAGGTAGAGAAAAACAAGGGAAACATGGAAAGTTTGACAACTTATGTTTGGGTCCATATTTGATCAGGGAAATAGTAGGGCCTAATTCTTTTCATCTCAGCCATCTGGATGGTGAGACCATCAATATTCCAAGGAATGGGCAGCAGCTCAAACTCTTTTTCAGATGATGAGCAACTTGGTGTCCAAAGGGACATCCTTTGTAACGTATCTCTAACCCTTTCTTTGTATTTTCAATTTTGTATTGTTTCATTATAATGTTGTATACTTAGAATTATTTCTTGTATCATAGATTCAATTATGTTATAGATGTAAACATGTACTTAGAAAATTTTCTTGTATCATTTTTTTTATTATGTTGTACTTTAGAAATTTCATTATGTAAATATTTTTTTTAGCATTGATTTGATTTTATCATGTATGAATATGTACTAATGTTAATTATTTTTGGTGTTCACGTTGTGGGAGCACTATTTTTGTAGGTGTTGGATTCTCGTATGCTCTCCGTATCAAAGTGAGAAGATCGACCACACATCCCCATGTGGAGCCAGATGTTGACCACCTATTTAGCTAGGGGGTCAACTCATGTTCCATGAAGTATACATCACCTGATGAAGATATGATGAAGACATTTTGGTTCTACTTGGGCATTTGATGCTCCATCACAAACTTTTGTAAATGAAATTTCCGCACCCCTGCGTGGGTTGATAATGTAATAAGTCTGCATGAGTCATAGTTAGGTCAGGTACCTTTGGATGTTTCCATTGGGGAGTTCCTTTCACCGAGGGTTTTTTATCCTCAGGTTTTCAATCGGACTCTCGGGCTTGGCTGACTTCCCTTGAGTTTTTCCCTCCACATATGCAATAATTTCCTCCAAAGTGGTGAACGGCGTCCTAATGGTCTCATCCTTTAGTATCTATTGTTTAGGAATGTTGTAAATTACCAAGCCAGACAGTGTAGAAAGTTTCACAGAATTTCGTCGAGTATAGCTAGGTTTTTTTTAAGATTTCGAATTAATTAATTAATTAATTAATTAATTATGGGTATTTAATGTAAAACTTAGGTCCCGGGATTTGCGATAAGGGTATTTGTACTCAAAATAAATATAATGAGACCCCCTGCACCCATGGACCAAGTTTCAACTCAGTCGGACAAGTTTTGCTAGGTTGTTTGTCCATTTAAGAGTTTCTCGGGAAAACGACAATTTTAATTGCCAAACCCAGAACATGGGAAAATGTAATTTATGTAATAGTGGACCAAATTAAGTGAAGTAAGAGGAAATAATGATTATATACCCCACCTAACCTACCCACACCCTTTACCCACTTTTTAAACCCACCATTCAATTAAAATTAAATTTTAATTAATTCCCTCTTCATCCCTCACGTCCCCCTTCCCACGTGAGCTCATGTAATAAGTATTAAGGTGATTTATTAACTCATTAATTGATTTAATAATTTTTTTAAGTGTGTTTTAGGCCCCCCCTCATGAGGTGCACCCCAACTCTCACGCACTCCTCAACAATCCACACACGTTTCCATTTAAGGAACTTACATTCCCCCTTCCCATGTCAAAGTTTAGAAACTCTCATTTAATTGGAGTCGTGGGTCCTTTATCCTCCAAGTACTCCCTTATCCACCAATCACATCAAAACCTAGAGTGTGGACTCCAAACTCCCTCCACTCCAGCCTCACTTCTCTATTCTTCCCAGCCGTACACTCTCACGTGTCCAACTTCAGCTCACACACATCCACTCTAATCCTCACGTCACCCTCACATTCACGTGGAAATTTCCTTGTTTCTTTAATTAACTCATGATTATCTTCCACCTCTCACTTAGGCATGTGCCATCCTCACTCTCCAACTCACATTGCCTCACCCTCATGTCCTTTCCTTTTTACCTCACGCTTTATCCTTTTTCCTTTTTGGAATGTCTCACATAGAGAGGGAAATGTCTCTTTAGAAAGCATGCAACATTTTTTTTAATTGGGACGTGGGCCTCATCAAGCCTAATATGCCTCCTTCACTTTCCATTTTCTCCCCTTATCCCTTTCTTTCTCCTCATCCACCTCATTTACTTACCATTTCCTCTCACCCTAAAAGCCTTTGATTTCATTGGTTGTTTTTCTCTTGTGAGCTGTCTTCCCTTAGATGTTTGACACTTGTTGAAGATCCAAGAGGGGTCTCCTTAGCTTCTCAAGCTATTTAAGAGACCCCTCACTCCCTCATTTATCACCTTTCATTATTGCAATGTTATGCTACTAGTTTTTCACCATCCCATTCTCTTTATCTTTCTCATTATTGCCGTACTTCTTCACTGGTTTGGTTCTTGAAGGGCTTGTGGCAATCAGTTGTCACAACCTCTTCCATTGGATAAATAAGAAGAAAGATTTGGAGGATCATTGGAGCATCTATGAGTATTCTAGTTGTTGCATACACATGAGGTGATATTGTTGATTAGTGTTTTTATGTGTTGTTGGTGATAGATCTTGGGTTAAAGTATTTTGCTTGGGTAAGGTAGCAAAGAGTATTCTTCTTATCTTATGCTTATGTTGGATAGCTTAGGGTTTGTAAGTATTTCATTCTAAGTGTATTTCAAAATAACTATCTATTCCATGCTTCACATATTTCTCTAAGTTTTGCAGGTCATCTCAAAGGATTCATTGGGATAACATCGAAGAGGAGCCTACCTTTGAGCCCTTCCTACACTCCATACCTTTTTCTTAATACATTTACTTGATGCATTCATTTCCATATATATTTCAGCTTTTAACATTCTTATAAAGGTCAAAATAAGTTTTCATTTTCAGATTTTTGTATGCAAAAAATTTCTGTGTAAAAACAGAAATTTTTTGACAAGTTTAGTGTGTTTTGCAGCATTTCCAGCAAGCTTTTGCTGGTTGTTTTTTGTAGGTTAGTGACAGATCCAAGGGGATATGTTGCCCAAAAACACCTAGGAGGCTTCCCAACACACTTCTCTTTGGTTGGGTAACACTTTTCTCCTTTTCTCCTTCAAATTTCTAAGTTCTCTTGCTTCTTTTCCTCATTCTTTTAGGCCTAAATCTTGATCTAACTTAGAGTAGTTTATTTCATCTTTAGCTTAGTTTATTACTTGTCCATATGATTGTTAGTTTAGTTTTTCTTTCATTTCATTAAGTCATTTTAGCTTCTGAAAATTGGTATTAGAGCCATAAGTATTAATACTACCGAGATAGTTTATGCCTGAGCAGTCGGCCAGGAGCCTGTCTAATCTTCGTATCTTCGAAGACATAAGACTAAATGACCTGCTTTCCTGTACAGTTATATATCAGTAGTATTAATCTAACTTGCCGGAACCTTGGGGGATTCATCCCCAAAATCGCCTTGGCTTAAGGGAAACTAATACTCTTGTGGTGATTTATGCTTAATGGTTAAACTATCTAGTTAGTAATTACATATAGTTTCCTTTTCAATCTTATCACATATGCTCATAATCTCATGTTTAATGGTTAAATGATTGACAATATCTACTAAATGCTAAAATCTTTAGTAACAATAGTCATTTAGCTTGCTTACAGCTTTAGCATTTGTGATCTAGTTTCTTGGTTTAAGATCTTTTCCATAGTCTTGTTTAATCTTCATTATCTAAGATTTATCTTGCATTAAACGATTAACACACTCATGGATAAGAAATCTTAGATCCTTCTCTTTCTTAAAAGCTTTCACTAAGGCAAGTTGTTCTTGCCATTTCATTTTGGTTTAAGATCATAAGCATAACTTGTTAAATCTTTCCTTTCTTCATGCTTATATCTTTCATATGATTTAACAAATCTGATATGCATGGTTGATGATAGATCTAAATCTTAAGTTAAATGTCTACAATGTTGATGTGATGCTCATGTGCTTAATATTCTTTTATTTATTGTGGCACAACCTCACATTCTAAGTCATTTCTTTTTCAGATCTACTTTCTAAAGCACTCTTTAAAGTTTAAGTTATCTTGCTTCATGGTTATTTTCTCATACACATAACTTAAATTTCCTTTTCAAGCAAATTTAATTTTATGTTTTATATAGCAAGCTGTCCTTGCTTAAATCTCACACTTAACTTGCAAATTTTATGTGAAATGGTTCATGGTTAATTGGCATATCTTGTGTATCATTTTCATATAAGTTTATGTGGTGAATGCTATTTATTTTCAAGCTGTTAAACACTTTTTTTTAGCATTTTTAGTTTCGGCCATACCCTTAAACGCTCAATTTTAAGTGCCTAAAACTTGTCTAAAATTAATCCAACACATCTAAAGACCCACCCGCGGGTCATAACAACACTTAGAAACATTTTTAGGGGATTCATTCAGCCATCTCCACCATCTAAAATGGGTGGGAGGAAAACAACGGAGGGTAGTGGCAGGGGACCGTACCGTGGTTTCGTTGGGGAGATCCTTTTCGGGAAGTACTCCTAATGTCAGGGCTGACCGAGGAAGCTAGGGTAAGGCCTCGTTTGCCTTACTATATTGAGCACCAGGCAGTTATTTGGCCAAGGGAGGAGGAAGCTTGAAGCACACATCTAGTTTAGGGGGAAGGGAATTAAAATTTATAAAATCTTTAAACAACTCCTCTAACACTTAGTTGCATAGATCACCTTTGTATGCTTGGGGGAATTAGATGTATCGATAGGAACACACTTTGGTGATAATCTCATTGATCATTTTATCTTAAGTGCAACTTTATGGTTTATGTGTTATATCTATGTGGGTAACTTAAGTTAAACATTGAAATATCTTGTTTATTGGTTGTTGTGGTGTGAATCAAGAAAGTGTTGAGTATCCCACTTGGGGAGCCATCACTTTCCTTGATTCTTGAGTGCTTTTTGTGGTGGCCAGTGAAGGCGGTCCAATAGATTAAGTGCTATTGGGGCATGCTTGGCAAATTGTTGAACACTTACACTTCTTTGTATCTTTGTATATTGATGTATCTCTGTAAATGGTGTAATCATTGTAACACTTAGTATTCTTTTGTAAGTAATAATAACCTTGGGTTTTTTTTGGGTAGTTTAAACTTGATTTGATTATAATACTTTTATAATAAACCACCCTCAAACACTATTTGACCCCATTGCCCAACCTTAGGCACTAGTCTTAGTTGACTTAGGGAAAGGGCTGATTTTCTTTTAGAATAGACTTGCACTTGCATTGCTGCTTGAACATCTTAGGCTAGTTTTCCCCTTTGGCCTATAAAAAATTAAAAATAACTCCTAGAAAATCAACACTAAAATTGATCTAGTAACTAGGGACAACCCCCCTTGGCTTCCCTAGGAGTAAGCCTAGAAGGAAGAGGTTCCAGTCAAGGTGACAGTGTGGACTTGGAACCTAGACATTGTGTCTCCGAGGACACACTAAGTGAGTTGGACTTAGCTCATGCTAGCAAGTGTGTATTAGGACGGCAACAGGAGTAAAATGAGAGGGAGCAAGAAAATTAACTGTCATTAAACAAGAAATTTCAGGTTACAAACCATAACCAAAGAACCAGAGTGTTCATTAAAACTTTACAATATGGGAGCTTTGCTCTACCATCGACCACAACGAAATATCAAAACTGATTATTTATACTAAGAGAACCACCACCACCAAGAGTGTGACCTAGATACTATAATCAAAGCTTCGTGTATGCATCTTCTTCTGTCAGGCTACACTTGCGCTCTTCTATTAGATGCAATGTCATATGAGTGTGGGCTTCACAAGAAAATCAATGACAGGGAACTTTTGGCTGATAGTCTACCCTCCATGGCCAAATTTTCCATGCTTTCCATTTATGTGGTGAAACGAGGTTTCAACCACCTTCCCCAGTTTCATTAACTACTTTCATCGGGATCAAGGCGAGACATGACACCCTTGAATGTTCCAAGAGAGCTCACGACTGCTACTCTGGTGCCTCGAGGTCACTCAAATCTTCCTCTGTGACCAAATTAGGTGCTTTGATCCTTTGCATAGCTCTTTTCCTCACCCTGCGTGACCTCGGGCCATGACTTTGTGCTTATCCCCTATGAAATTTTGGGATTTTTCATTTCCAGAGTTTTCACTCCCTGTGATTTCAAATATCCCAACGCTCAAAATCATGAAAATGCCCTTCTGGATCAATGGTCATATTTTCCTTGAATCTGAAGGCCACAATCACCTCCTCGAATGACCTTAGTCACCCGCTGCTTAAAAGGGCACTTATTTTTCCTTGGGACCCACCTTTTATATGGCCCCGGGCTATCATCATGGGCCTAACTCTCAGGTGCGTCGCGATTTTTCATTTTGCGAGTTCACGTCGTGCTCCATGTTGAAATATCCAAGTTGTGAAATCATGATAGCTGGGATCAAGTGACACAAGTCTCCTTTCATCATATGACCTATATCATATCAACATTTTGGGACCTCGAACCATCGACACTTCTCACCTCAACCTTCCCAAAAAGAAATTTTATGTGGTTCGGATCCTGCACCACGTGTCCTTCTGAAATGGATGGCCCATATCATATCACAACTTTGTGTTTCATGAGTCCTCAAGACCCTTCCCTTTCACTGCCCCATTCTACTAGTTAGTGAAATGTTGATCCTGCACTACGCGTCCCTTGGTAGCAAAGGCTAGGATGGCCTCATGATTTTGATCCTCTGGTTGATGCTATACTTCATGCAACTGTATGGTCCCCATCACCTGATGGTCATCGATTTGATCTACATGGAGGATCCCTATCGTTGAATTTTGATCGTGCCCGCTCGCTTGATTTGAGTTTATATATCAAACTACTTGAAGTGTTACACTTGCTTCTCATGACTGTGACCTATGTAGATTACTTGAATGAGTAGCTAAGGGCTCGAGATGATAAAAGGACCAACGAAAGAGGTAAGGAGAGAAGTGATCATCGTTAGAAAAAAAAAAAGGGCTTAGGACCGATAGTTCTTAGGCGCTCTGACAAGGAAAACAAGTTGATCAATTGGATGAAGGCAAATAGAAGGAAAACTACAAGCCGGGAGAAAAAAATTACAATCGGGTCTGCAAAAAAGGGGGAGAGATAGGAAAAAATATAGACTTAGGTAGACACCACAAACCCTTAAGGTTTTGAAAAAATTATGTGATAACATAAGCAACATAACAAAGTAACAACGCAAGAGGAACATAAAGCAAGAGAACTAGATGTCAAGGTCGAAAGAATGCAAGAAGGCTTAAAGAACCTATATATGCAAGAAAGAAGTATATCCACCTAGGAAGCATTAAGAGAAGGGATATTAATTTCAGACTCTTTAAGGGAACCTCAATAATGAAAATCCACTGCACTAAAGGAAGATAAGAATAAGAATGGAAAGAGGATTCTAGAAATAGTTAGAGAGACTCAAATCACAGGAAAGAAGGCAAGGAAGCTCAATAAAAAGAAAGTTAAGTTGGAAAAGCTACAAGAAGCTACATAGAATAGATGGAAGACTTCACAGATTGGAACCTTGTAGGAGGCAGGTTCACAAGATTTGAACCTCTTTGGAACAGCAGGACCACCCAGAATGGGACTTTTCCATGGCAAAGTTATATGATCGTTGGAGGTGCCCCGACCGTTAGAACGATGCTCTAGAATGGATAGAAAATGCATTTATGGGAAGATGGACCACTTTTGGGATGTTGAGACCATGCCATAATCGACAGATTCACTTTGATGGAAGCATTCATGGCCATTAGAAGAATTCATTATGATGCCCCACTTATTTAACTCATTGGTCACTGCGTCGGCACCACTTATTTCCACCTTTGGTTAAATGAGCTAACAAAGAATTGTCTAAGTGTTGAGTTGTGTTATCTGAAGCTAGACCTTGTTTTCCATTTGTCTACTCCTCTTGTATGTTCATCTACCCTGACTTGTCTTTTTAAAAGTTCAAATGTGGGGAGAACCTACTGAGTTAGAGAAGTCTGTCGAGGAAGTCCTCCGAAAGCTAATGGTCGACAGAACAATATCTGAAGGTGTCCAGGTGTCATCGACTAGGGGAATAAAATCTTCCCCTTCAACTGGATGTTGTTCTAGCCATGTTAACCCCCGACTGAGCAGCGAAGTAAGCACTACGACAATCTGGGTAATGCGAATTAGATCCCATTGATCCTACCCAAGTACATTCCACCATTGGCTGGCATCGTTAACCATGATAGCATTCTCTGAGACTATGAGTAGACTGTATTCACCCTTACATTCCTAAAGGAATAAGCATAGTTGGGAGTCAGTTAGGACAGATCCCGCTAATGAAGAACAACTATTTCAATCTAGGCGACATGAAGAACTATGCTATGCTAGAACCCCACCACTACTTGACGAAGTCAACTGGGAAGAAGCCTCACCTCGTCTTGCATCCATGGATTAAGGGGTTGGCGTAGTCCACTATGCTAGATGTAATGAATATCACACATTTTGGTTGTCACTAGGGGGTTAACGCTTGCGTTAAACTACTCTTATCGTGATATCATTACAGATACTTATGGCTCGACTCAAGGATCACTATGGATCTGATGCTGAGCCACCAGATTACAGGCTTAAGTATGAAGGGACCTAAACCTCATCATTTTTATCCAGAGAAGGCCTGAGATCATTCCCTAGCACAGTGGATCAAGGAAACTTATGGATAAGTCGAAAAAGAAAAGAGAGGTTACAAGGTAGCCTCTATATAGGATGGCTTAGTGCGCCTCTCTTTCCAACTCATAGATGGAAAGATCATAAGGAAGAACCACCCCACACAGGTCACCGGGTTCATGGTGGACCTCATAGGAAAATGTGTGGAGGGAATGCAGATGAACTGGGTGAGCTACCTTGTCAATGAACTATAGAAATATTGACACGAAGCCTAGGATTTGGGATACGAATTCCACTACAGTTGGTTGATCATTTTTATCACATTTATCACTTGGAAAAATGCTTGAAGGAGCCACCTTCCTAGAGATCAAACCCTCAGAGTCATTGTCCGCTCAGTTTTCAACCTCTTGGTACACCAATGACATGATGAAGCAGTAGCATTCCAACATCATGTTTCATGCATACTACCAGCAATTGAATATTTTCATCAAATCATTTACGTGCATGACACTGTGCACCTTACACCAATGCCAACCAATAGAAAAGTTTTGCGCAGATCTGCATTTCATATAAATCATTACATGCAAAGATGAGAGCAAGGAAGAGTTACAATCGTACTACAATATGACAGATGAAGACATGGATAAGATCACAAAGGAGTGGCCATAGGAATTTCTTGTACCTGGCGCTGATGCAGAAATCTCCAACACTGACACCATAGGAAGCCCCATAGTCACCCAGGTTGACCATGTTAGACTGTCGAGTGGGACGAAGAAGAATAAAAAGTAGGATAAATTATAGGATATAGAGAGCGATGAGGAGGATGATGCTTCTGAAAATAACCGGTCTGGATCGCTCAGAGGAGGAGGAGAAGACAAAGAAGATAGACAAGGAAGAGAGGATAAAGAAAAAGAACAAGGAGGAGGTGAAGCTACACCACCTAAAGACCCCCCTACTTAAACAACCACACCACAGAATAGGAAGGTTTCTCCAAAGAAACCTTCAACAAGGAAGAAGATGCACATTAATAAGCCCCAGTTGGAGGCCACGCTCATGGAGGACGATATCAGTCTATTCTGCGGAGCTATGAAGGACACTTTCGAGGACATATTGCATAGATATGGAGAGAAGCAAGAGGAGCTATATCGAAGGATTGAAAATGAATTAAAAGAAGTACACCAAGTTGTTTGTTTGGTCAGCGCAGTACCCACTGCGCCTTCCTCATCACAGATTACTATTATCAGACAAATTTGTAGGTGCAGACACTAACAAATATCCCTAGATCCACCTAGATTTATAACAAAACAGGACAGGACACGACCCTTTCCCTAAGTTGTAGTCGTTGAATCTACTAAACAGAAGGAATAAGTGACATACCTTGATATCGCTTCCTTAGGTCTCTGTTGTTCCTGCTTCACTCTGGTGCTCTTGTGATGTCAATTCCAAGACAACACAAACCAACCAAAGTGAAGATAGCAAAGTATATTCAATGTCAACTTATGCATATGATCAAGGAGTTATGCTATAAAATAAGAATAATTTTATGGGAAAGGGACATACTATTGTATTGTATTAAATGAAAGTAGAAGATACGACCTGGTCTCCTTGATGTCGCAAGATTCCTTTCAGTGACCCTTGGTTCCAAAACACACACTTGTTCTGCACTTGCATGAAGAAGATCCAATTCCTCTTGATAGACCAAATAGAGCCTTCAAGCTTCTGTCCAAGCAGGGTTCTTCACACAATTCTTTCACCAATTATTCATTCAATCTTGCTTAACCTTTTCCATGAGAAACCTTTCAATATATAGGAGAAGGAGAGATGGTTACATGGATGAGGATGATCCCACCAGATCTGAGAACTCAGTAGAATGAAAACCATACGAATGTCAACTCATTTTCTAGAAGATACCCTTCTAGAACCTTCGTGACCTCTTCTTCTTTCCAAACTTAAAAATAGGTTCACATCCTATATATGGAGCAGACTGCAAGAATTTCACATCCTAAGTGTGGGTGGCCTACGAGAATAAAGGATTCTCGCACCCTATACCATAGGCAGCCTATGAACTCATCTTAAAAATATGTTTTTGGAAGAAGACAAGAGCCAGTTTTCTCAGGCAAAAAGTCCTTGTTGGGAGCCTAAATACATCATTGTTGAGACACCACCAGAGTGACCAAAATACACTTAAAAAAAACTCTCTCAGTTCCTTTTTCGTAAAATAGTTCAACAGGACCGAAAAAGTGATAAACTATCACCCATCGAACGTTTCATTCAGATACTTTCACGAGTGTGAATAGAACAAGGATGCTCGACCATCTTTTCATTTTTATGGAGTGTGAAAAGAGCTTAAAGGATACTTCTTTGCATTCATCGTTTTCATGTTACTATGACGAGTACGAAAATACAAGAAAAATATACTCAGTTACGTTCTCATGTATTTTCGAGTGCAAGAACAAACGAAGACTGAGCTCGAAGTTTTTCTAAAAACCCTAAAAGTAAGTCCTACACGCGACAAAAAGAAAAACATCCATACTCCTTTGTGTGGAATTCAAAGTTGCTATATCTACAAAAAGTCACACTCATAGGACTATTAGGCATTAGGTTTTATAGACAAAACAATATAAAATCAACAAAAATGGTAAAAAGTGAATAAATATGGGTAAAAAGGGATTTTACCATTTTCATTATGTTTTTGCCAAAACCTTTGCCCCATACACCTCATTTTCCCCCAAATTTTGTTGCTAGATCGCGGGAGGCATAAGCGACCATTTGGTCAACCGTCTTTGCCAATGAGGTAAGCTCTTGATCTTCTACCTTTTCCATGGTTTATGTTTAGTTTTCATTGGCAATTTTCATAGTTTTAGGTTCATTTCAGGGCCACAACTTGTGCCCAATTGTTCTCACAGGATGGCCATGCAGGACCTGCGGGAATCTAGGATTCTCGAGGAAGCCTTAATTGCACCTGCAAGAATCTCGCACTGTGCTAAAGGGGCACCTGTGGGGGCCAAAAAATGAAATTTAAATTTGATTTTTTCTCAATAAAAATTATGCCAAGGTTTGAAATAAGTTGTTGACCCTTCTCTTATGGTTCTTGTGTAGGTATTTGACCATCACAATGCTGGAGTGGTGAGAAAGAGAACATGAAGAGGAGGATGCCATTGTCGGGAATGACCCGGGTACCATCGCTGCCCTCCCCAGTGGAGTCGCCAATTTTCTTATCGGACAAATTGGTAGGTGCGGACACTAACAAATCTCCCTAGATCCACCTAGATCTAGAACAAAACAAGTCAGGACACGACTCTTTCACTAAGTTGTAGTCATTGAATCTACTAAAGAGAAGGAATAAGTGACATACCTTGATATCGCTTCCTTAGGTATTTGTTATTCCCACTTCGCTCCAGTGCTCTTGTGACGTCAAGTCCAAGACAACACAAACCAACCAAAGTGAAGATAGAAAAGTATATTCAATGTCAACTTATGCATATGATCAAGGAGTTATGTTGTAAAATAAGAGTAATATTATGGGAAAGGGACATGCCACTGTACTGTATTAAATGAAAGTAGAAGATACGAATTGATCACCTTGATGTCACAAGCTTCCTTTCAGTGACCCTTGGTTCCAACACACACACTTGCTCTACACTTGCATGAAGAAGATCCAATTCCTCTTGATAGAGCAAATAGAGCCTTCAAGCTTCTGTCCAAGCAGGGTTCTTCACACAATTATTTCACCAATTCTTCATTCAATCTTTCTTAACCTTTTCCATGAGAAACCTTTCAATATATAGGAGAAGGAGAGATCGTTACATGGATGAGGATGATCCCACCAAATCTGAGAAGTTAGTAGAATGATAACCATACGAATGCCAACTCATTTTCTAGAAGATCCCCTTCTAGAACCTTCATGACCTCTTCTTATTTCCAAACTTAGAAATAGGTTCGCAACCTATATATGGATAATATTGTGAGAAGTTCACACCCTCAGTCTGGGTGGCCTTCACGAATGAAGGATTCTCGCACCCTATACCATAGGCAACCTGTGAACTCATCTTAAAAATATGTTTTTGGAAGAAGACAGGAGCCAGTTTTCTCAGGCAAAAATTCCTTGTTGGGAGCCTGAATACATCACTATTGAGACACCACCAGAGTGACCAAAATCATGTGTAACAGAATGCCCCCCAAAGTAAGAGGCGGGAATCTATAACAGCTGAAATAATTTGTAAATTGCGTGTGTGTGTTAGAGACCAAGAGCGCACCTAATCAGAAACCTGCAAACAACCAAGCATCTACAGGATATAATACCAATTTCGAGGTAGGCATTCCCATACTCGGATCACTAATGAATGAAATCATAAATGTAGGTCATGGCCACCAATCATACATTGTGGATCCATGTTTTCAAAACACCGCATAGCCACCAGGAATACACTGTGGATCTATGCGAGAAGACTTAAATTAAGATGGCATAGCCACATGACATACAAAGTGGATATATGTGCCGATGCAAATCATACACACTCCATCGCAGCCTGGATCAAAAAGATGAGACCCAGGGTCTTCAATCTCGTCACCTGAAAGTAAAAATCTAGCCATGCGATTACATGTGTTGAAGTCAAACATGATAGAAACCACTTGATTACTGGTCATTGATGAAACCGTTAACAAGTGCGATGCAAATCACCATTAATGTCAATGAATCCCAAGGTACACTAGTACAATCCAACGAATGTGAATAAATGAGCTGAGGTCGAACACTCGACAGAACCTCCCGATCAGGGGTCAATAATGAAAACCCACTGTCGAAAGCAAAGAAACCTGCCATTGAGACATGCAAGTTCCAAGGTACCAGATAATTTCTAAGTCTTGTTTCCGGATAATGAGTTGAAGTCAATGGAACAAGAATCGTCACAGGAGGGCCTTGATGTATCCCCCATCAATGACACGAAATAAGTAACATATTTTGAGGGTTAAACAGAGTATGAATATAGGTTGAAATGGACATAGGGAAGGCCAACATAGTAAGAATGGACAACTGTAGATGGTCGACTCAATAACAGGCTTGGATGAACTTCTCTTGAACATATGAAGGACATGACCAAGGACTTGGTAGCACTGACTCAAAGATGACCCAAGATACAACCTTGTAGCAAGTCGAATGAGAGACAAATGGATTTCCCAACCCGAATTCAAATGACGAATAGGGGGTGTCATGTTCAAGAGTGACGCTTACTGCCATTAATATGAATATGAAAACACATCCCTTTCCCAAAATTTCCCCCACCATTTCTAGCGAGTACCTCTTTATTTTTATGCAAGCTTGAGGAGAATAACATATGCTTGTTGATGTAAGCTCATCCTTCAGATGAGTCCCTCGAAGTATATTTAATGAACCCTAGGAATGAGTGGCTCGGTCCCATTGTTGGTCTTTCGATGTTTGTTTAACGAGTCCAAGGATAGAAAACTCGGGGGTTTTTCATGTTTTGAGAGTCTCAAAAACACTTAAAGAGAACTCTCTCAGTTCCTTTTTTGTAAAATAGTTCAACAGGACCGAAAAAGTGATAAACTATCAACCATCAAATGTTTCATTAAGATACTTTCACGAGCATGAACAGAATAAGGTCACTTGGCCATCTTTTCGTTTTTATGGAGTGTGAAAAGAGCTTAAAGGATACTCCTTTGCATTCTTCATTTTTGTGTTACCATGACGAGTACGAAAAGACAAGAAAATTATACTCGGTTACGTTCTCATGTGTTTTTGAGTGCAAGAACAAATGAAGACCAAGCTCAAATTTTTTCTAAAAAACCTAAAAACCAGTCGTACACGCGACAAAAAGAAAAACATCTGTAATCCTTCGTGTGGACTTCAAAGTTGCTATATCTGCAAAAAATCACACTCATAGGACTATTAGGCATTAGGTTTTATAGACAAAACAATATAAAAATCAACAAAAATGGTAAAAGGTGAATAAATATGGGTAAAAAGGGCTTTTACCATTGTTTTTGCCAAAAACTTTGCCCCATACACCTCATTTTCCCCCAAATTTCGTTGCTCGATCGTGGGAGGCACAAGTGACAATTTGGCGAGCCATCTCCACCAATGAGGTAAGCTCTTGATCTTCTACCTTTTCCATGGTTTATGTTTAGTTTTCATTGGCAATTTTCAGAGTTTTAGGTTTATTTTAGGGCCACAACTAAGTTGCATATCCCTACAAATCCTCCCTTATCTGACCCACCTTTTCATATCGAAGGTGAAACTTCCTCTCATTCCCAGAATTTTCAGCCCCATCACATGAAACAATCTGGCACAGTGGAAGACTTTATAGCTTCTTTTGAGCAACTAGCTTTTTGTACATAGGGCATGTCTAATGCTTTTTTTACGAGAATGTTTTATTAGTGGCCTCAAGGATGAGATTAGTTCTCATGTCCTCATGGCTCGACCTCAGATTTGGGTGGATGCTCACTAAAAGAGCTTGTTAGCACTTGGTAAATTTCCTAGAGGTTGAAAATAGGAAATCTACAAAGGTAACCTTAACCAACCGCTTTTAAAGCTGGGATCTAGCCCTTCCAGCTTTAGAGAGGGATCTCTCTATATGATTTAGCTTTGTTTTTAGTTTAGATATTACGCTTGGTAAAGGCACGAGTATGTTTTGTTGTAAAAGTGGTTTATAAATTGGTTGAGACAATAAACACATCCATTAGGCTATGCGGTCTGCGTTTAATCAAATAACAGATACAACCAGAAATGACGAAAAAGAACTTCACAGGGCGAGATAATACAATCACTGGATCTTTTAGTAATCAAAATGATGGAGAGAGGAAAAGATAAGAAAAATAACTTCAACTAACAAGTAGTTAAGAATTTCTTAATTGAAGATATTAGAAGATAAACATTTAAATCTTTAGAATCGGAAACAGGGTATCGAAGATAAATCCTGCAACTTAACGCTATTCATAAAGATTGGATTCAGAAAACAAGATGAATACAGAGAAAGAAAAACATTTAACTTAGAAAATCACATCACCAGTGAACATACGCAAGAATCCTATAAATTGCCTCTTCTTTATTAATGGTGGATCTCTTCAAAAATGATACAGTTTGATAGCAATAGGGTGTGCGAATCAACAACCCCCCATACTTCGAAAGATGAAGTATTTATAATTCAAAATACAAACGTTCCTGTCATAACTGATCGGGACGTGCTCATACTATTTTTAGACTAACTAACTTAACTAATTGAAACTGTTTGATGACTCGATACAACTGTATGCTGAATTCTGGGGTAGGTTGTTGGCGAGGTGCCTTCGCAACCTCTTCTGACTAGACAAGTGACTGGATTGTGACAGCTCATCTGCTAATCTAGTAGATCACACAGTTCTTCCCATCTGATATGACCTGGCACTGTGACTTTAAGCAATCTCTGATACACTTCATCCATGTCTGTATATTTAGCAAATGTAGGCTT
>JZKD02S2103540.1:835773-855507 GCA_000966675.3 Picea glauca | reverse complement strand
TGAAACAAAGAGACTACCAGGTCCTTGATGACTCCCAAACATTGCACTCTCCTGGAGTCAAAAGAATAGAGGTCATGATAGGCTCGGGTGACCTCCAGTCCTAATTCTTCCATGATAGTTTTGGGCATGAGGTTGTGGGAGGCCCTTGAATCCATTAAGCAATTGTGCAGCACTTTATCATGTATGTTCAGGGATGTGTAGAAAGGAGGGGATGAATCATCTCTATCTTCTATTATAGGGCCTAGGACAATTGTTGGCTTTTCATCTTGGAGGTTTATGAAATCTGTGGAAGGGCATGAGGCTTCAGATTTCAAAAGGTCAGAGAAGCGTTTTTTGAATTCGCCATGTTTGATCAACTCAGTGAGGGGCACAGGGATTCTGATCTTTTGAATCTCATGCTCGAAATTAAAGGAAGATGTAAGCTTTGGAATTTCTCTTATTTCAGGAACATGACTCTGGACAATGGGAGAGAGGGGTTGGGCCTTCTTACCTTTGTGACTGTCTGCTACCTCGTTAGCAGGCTTCTCTACTCTAGTGGACTGCTCC
This sequence comes from Picea glauca, assembly GCA_000966675.3. Lineage (NCBI taxonomy): Eukaryota > Viridiplantae > Streptophyta > Pinopsida > Pinales > Pinaceae > Picea > Picea glauca. The sequence goes on along the minus strand of JZKD02S2103540.1, from coordinate 854,961 downwards.
GAAACATCAGGTACTGCTGCCTTTTTTTCGGATCTCAGGTTATACCTGCCTCGACCACTGCTAACCTTGTCTCCCTTGCTCAATTTGTTTAGCTGACTGTCCATGAGAGACTCCTCGTATGTTGCTCGAGTCAGATGAGGAAAAGGAGGGGTGACTTCTAAGTAGTGGATTTTAGGCTCAAGATCGTCTGCTTCCCCTTCTTCATCAGCCACAAAATTGTTCTGAAAGGGAACCTGAATTCTTTGATCGTCTATGTATCTTTCCTTCTCTATGTGCATAGTTGGAGGAGCAAAATTATTTGGCCTTCTGAAACCCCCTTTGATTTCGGTGCTCTGAGGCCCTTTATTCATTTGTTTCCTTTCCACTTTCAATATTTCCATCTCTTCTTTCAGAAAGTTCATCACCTGGGTCAGCTCATTTACTTGAGGGTGGGGCAGCGATGGGCCGGAAGTTGAAGCTTCCGACTTTCCTTTTCTTCTGCCTGCATCGACCTCTTTCCTTAGTCTGTCGACTGCTAATATGTTGTATTCCACTTATATAGCTGCATCTTGCATTTGGGCTAAGGAAGTGGCTCTTCTTTCTCTCAATAGAAGACAGAAATTAGGGTCAAATGCACCAACGTAGGAAATCTGAGCAGAGGCTTCAGAGGGCTTTAACTCTGCAGGAATCTTGTTATACATTTTATTGAATCTTTTGGAGAAGTTAGAGACAGACTCTCCTTCCATCTTCTTCAGAGACCCAAACTCTGTCATGTAATATATGTAATATTTCCTATCTCCCCACTGCCTCAGGAAAACATTATCCAGGGCTTCAATTCCAACAATAGATCCAGGGGCTAGTCCCCTAAACCATTTCCTCACCTCGCCATCCAGGCTCTGGATAAAGACTCTCATCCAGACATCTTCATTTTCAATGTTTAAGTTGTCTGCATAACTGTAGAAAGCGGCCAAGTGCTCTTCTGCGGTTATGTCTCCTTCTCCTGCAAACTTAGGCATGTATTTCAAATAGTCTCCAGCAGGGAGAGGATTCATAGGATGGGGTAGGATTAAAGGAGCATATCTAGCAGCAACTATGGCATCCATTATGTTCGGAGGGGGATTAGCACCGGCCATAGGGATATTAGGTGGAGGAGAACTAGGAGGAGAAGGAGTGTGAACGACAGACGTCGGAAAGGAGGCTCTCGAAGGAGACGACGGGGAAAACAGAGAGAAGGCTAAGGGACCTGAATGTGTATATGCTTCTTTCTGTACAACAGTAGCAATAAAAGGAGGGTTAGTGAAACCTTTCGGGGCCTGAGGCCTTAACTGAGGCACAGATTCCAGAGAGGGGGGAGTGACAAGGATCTCTCCCTCTGATACTAGACCAAGAGGAGAAAACTCAACAGGAACACTCCCAAAATTCAGAAAACGAGAAACCTCAGAGGAAAGACGAATAGGAAGCTGAGAATGAGAAAATGGATTCTTTACGGAAGGAGGTGGAAAAATACCTGATTTGGAGGCAAAGCTTTCTCCTTGAGGGGCCTTTCCTTTTCTGAGAATCACCTCCAGATTTTCTTCAGTTGTAGCCAGGGGCAGTTGTGGATGGGACCGCGTGTGTCTACCGCTGGAAGCCACAACTGATCCAACGGGTTCTCCGCAGTGGAGTCATCACAATGGATTCGCTAGGTGAATAGTAGCAATCTTCAAGTTCTAATATCTGATGCACCTTCAGAATCAGCTTAATCTTTGTCGTTCAATCCTGGGGAAAATATTCAACTTCGTCCCCGGCAACGGCGCCAGAAATGTTGGTGACAGAAGTCACTCCTGGATTGCTTGCAGGAGCAGAGCCCGACACCCATCATTTTTTATGTCACGATTTGTTTAAAGGGATGATCAAATGGAGGTAAAATCAAGACAACATCATTTCAACTCTGAAACTAGGCCGGGTATGCATGAACGAGTGAGGCCTTGATAAACTTCAAACAGTGAGTTGCAATAAAGGGTGAGTAGGGGGAATACTTGCATGAGAAGAGTGCGAAGGTCTGTCATAAACATCAGGTTTGTAATAGACTGGAGAAGAAAGCATCCTTTTACATTCAAACATAGGAGACCAGAGACTACAATAATGTTACAACAAATCCTTTATCATAACATAACTACAATAATCCACGCGAATCATTCGACTGTGAACTCTCTGGTATGAGACGAAAAACATAGATGGAAAAAGGAGGACTGTTTGTCATAAAACAAGAAATCTCAAACACAGAGGCATAACCAAGAAACCAGAATGGTTGTTAAAACTTTACAGTCGGGAGCTTCGCTCTACCATCGATAGATACAAAAATGGTGAAAGCACCTTCATATACTCAAACTAACAATAGCAACAAAATCGAGACGTAGCATTGAAAGCTTTGCATCTGCATGGCTTCTAACAGTTAACACCTGCAATATTTGAATGGTCGTGCAACTTATGGCAGACACGATCGATCTTCTGGCAGTTTCATCGGTGACTCGACGTACCTTTAATTCATTGCCGGACTTCCCCATTACGGCGGAGATCATGTCTAACCACCACCAACCGCTTCAATAACTACTTTCTTGGGATTGAGGACGACCTGGCCAACTCAGCACTTTAGGATGTGAAAGACTCCTCGTGCTGCCATCTGGAATAACTGAATGGCTTGAAGAATGGGCGTGGAGGCCAGCGCGAAGGATGGGGTGCATGACAGGAGTGATGGCATTGAAATATGAGGGCGAGGCCTGAAAAGATGAGGGGGCGATAGAGATTATAGGAGAGACACATGGCAAAAGGAATAAGCATAGGAGGCAAGAGGGTAGATGTAATGAACGCATTTTAGTGGTAGGTTGACTTGGAGGGAATAGGACACGTGACAAGTGGTGAGTGGACGATGAGACGGGGAAAGGGCCATCTGGACGAAAGAGTGGGGGAAGATAGATGACACACGGTAGCAGGGGAAAGGCGGTTCTGGAGGATGACATGGCGGGAGAAAGGCCTACGATGACTAAACACAGAGAAGCTAAGAATGATGGGATCGCTCGAGCACCATTGATTCGGGCGCTAAGATCTCGGTCGTCGGAAAGTTGCTCACCCGATTCAGGACCCCCCCCCCTCCGCTTAAAGGTAGAAATGCAGGGGGGGTCTGGAATTGCCTTTATCGTCGTTGATCCAGGCGTGTTGATCTGGATCATTAAGAGATGTGCCCCCGATTCCAGACCCCCCCCCCCCCCTCCGCTTAAAGGTAGAAGGGCGGGGGGGGTCCGGAATCCCATATGCACCGTTGATTCGTGCGCGCGAATCGCTGCCGCTCGGACTTGTTGGCTGCTTACCGCAGGTGAATTTGCGTTCAAAACTTAGGACAAGTGGATTTTAACCCCTTCTTTTTCATTCTAAACCCCTTACAATAAATATCGCTAACAACAGGGGGCGGGGTCTGCGGAGTAGCTGGAGTTTCAGGTCCAAGCCCCAGTGTGCCTAGCATTCTTTTTTGTTAGCCTCCCATTTTCTTGAAATTCCAACAAGGGGTGCAAGTCTTGGCATGGAGACAGTGTCAGCATCTCCTGTAAATCTCAGGGTGAAAAAAGATACGTCTAATAGAGGTATGACAGGAACCGTGTTTCCTCAGGAGCTGAAACTGTGGTGAAGAGGGAGGCCCAAAAAGGGTACGAAAAAAGGGGAGGAGGACTGCCTCCCGACTGAGCTAGGTGTACATTCATCCGTTGAGGATCCCATGCAGTTTACCCACTGGTCGGTGCCATTTTGAACTACCTATAGGGAAGGTCGGAGGGGAAAAGGAGGTGAAAGAGAACCGGGTTCTCCCGAGGAGATTTCTTCTCAACGGTTAGAATGGGATAAACTGATGATAGCTGAACTCTACCAAGAGAACAGAGAGTTGTGGCATCAGTTAGCAGTGAAAGATCATGAGATACCATCATCATCGGGTCACATAGGAAGCACGGTTTGGCTGCAGAGGCAGCTTCAGGAAGCACAAGATACAATTGTGCAACTGCGCGAGGCGCAACGAACGGCGGGAGAGAAGAACACAGTGCAAGGCGTAAGTAGTAACTTAGGGAAAGGCATAGTGGGATATCTTGTGCATTTCACTTCTCCTTGGTGATGCTTGGACAAAATCCCCTTTTTCTCTTCTGTTGTAAAGAAAAATGTCTTTTTACTTCCACTGGGCCGGTTGGTTGTGATGTTGACGTGGCTTGGATGTATGTGATGCGGACTTGGCAGGACCCCTTTAATACTAAGTATCAAGAGTATTTTGAATGTATTATGCTTTCTTATGGATGAAAATGGGAAAATTAACTGTGTTTTCTCATCATAATCATTAGATTGCACAAATTATTAGATCCTGTAATCATTATTGTGGCACTGTGGGTTTGTTGACATGTTTCCCCCTTGTAACATTTCTGGTATCAATTGATGCTTATGTGGCATTATTGACCCCAGATCATTAGAAACAATCAGCTATAAAAGGAATTCATTGATAAATAAGGATCTTACTTGGGACCTTGCTCACGTCGAAAATACTAAAACTAGATATTGCAGGTGCCGACATTGGGTGGTATTAGGAAAAGGTAAAGTTTCTTTTTTCTTCGCGAGTTAACACATTATAATGTTTTCGACACCTAAAATATATCGGGGGTCACAGATCAGCAATGTTTCTCCTTACTTTGGCGCGGTTCTCACTATTACCTTTTTTTCTTCTGCCAAAACAGAATGGATCGGCCTTCGGCGAAATCCTTCTTGAGGTTGTTTGTGGGAAAGAAACTCTTTCATCGGTCGACGTCAATGAAGGTTGGTACTCGGCTACTTTGACTTTCCAAATGATTTCCACCACCTTTATCTTTCTCCGATGTTGAATTTCTCAAGTGAGTCGAGGAAACTCTGGGTAGTCGATTCGTGCAGACAGTCGACGAAGAATATTGAGTGGTACCCAAAAAAAGAAAATGTTCAGAGGTTTTTTAGGGTGTGTTGAGTGCTCAACAAATGGCGATTCACTAGGCAAATGAAAAATATTTGATTCCTCTTTGCTTCCCACACACAATTTATTCATATCTACATATATTACAATATATTTATTTATTTTATTATTATTATTATTATTATTTATTTATTAATATTATTCAATGAAAGTATCATTTTAGGGCTTGTCCATTTATTGGGAGGGCATCAAGTTCCCCCCTCAGGTTTTTCAATCGATAGGTACCTTCCCTGATTCTCTCGACTACTTGGAAGGGTCCAAGCCATAGGCTTTGAAACTTAGAGTGTTTTCCCTTAGGTTCGTTTGCTTTGTCCCACTTAAGCACTAAGTCTCCTACCTCGAAGATCTTTTCTTTAGTCTTATGCTTATCAAACCATCATTTCACTATCTGTTGATGAGCCAGGAATTTTGACTTAGCCTTTTCTCTCTCTTCCTCCAACATGAGTAGAGTGTTGATTCTCTGTTGCATGGACGACGAGGGTTCTTCATGGGAGTCTTGGGCGAATTGAAGAGATGGCAGATAGAGCCCATTCGGGAGGATAGCTTCTTTCCCATAGAATAAGAAGTATGGGGAATTTCCTATGGCTTCTTTGGGTGTGACCCTATCATCCCATAGGGCATTATGAAGTTGATTATGCAAATTTCTTTGGTTATCTGTAATCGTCCTTTTTAGTATCCTTACCAGGTTTTTATTAGTCAATTCTACCACACCGTTTCCCTGTGGGTAGTAATTTGCAGATTACTTGATTATAATTCCTTTATCAAGAGCAAACTCAGTCAATGGGGTAGAAGAAAAGTAGGCTGCATTATCAAATAATATAACAGAGGGGATGCCAAACCTTGTGATCAACTGTTGTTCTATAAATTGGATTACTACCTTCTCGTTTACATGAGTCAGAGGAATGGCCTCTACCCATCTGGTGAAATAGTCAGCAGTAGTAAGAATGGACTTGTGGAGTTTTGAAGAACTAGGAGTAATTTCTCCTATGATATCCAACCCCCATTTCTCAAAAGGTCTAGAGACAGTCACAGACTGAAGTGGGATTGATGCCCTTTTCTCCTTTCCGACACTTAATTGACAAGTTTTACAGTTCCTAGAGTGGGTATGAGCATCTTTAAACAAGGTGAGCCAGTAATAGTCGGCCCTCAGAATCTTATGGGCAGTAGTGTTCCCTATGAAGTGTCCTCCAACAGGACCATCATGGATTTATGTCAGCACCTTGTCTACATCTTCTCATTCGAGACATATCAATATTACCCCATCATAGTTTATCTGGAAGAGTACCAAATTTATAAGACGATATTGTGCAGATTTCAATCTTAGGGCTCTTTGTTCCTTAGGGTTGAGGTTCTTGGGACAAGCCTCGTGATGCAAAAGATAAGCCAAATCTTGTACCGGGAGTCTTGTCTTGGGGATATGTATGCTACTTCATTGCACCATAGTGTCATTTCGTTTTCCCACCTAGAATCTTCATTTGCTTGATCCTTGGCTTCAGCTGAGAGCTTACATAGACCTTCTCCATTTACTAGCTTGGTAGGTTTTATATCTAGATCAGATTCTTGGACTACTGCCATCCAGTTCCCCCTTCTTTCCCCTATTTCTTGTTGGGTAAACAAGGATCGGACCGTAGGGCGCAGCACAATCACCTTAGTGTGATTTTTGAGAATGTAGGACCTAAAATGCTTTACTATCTTATAGACCGCATAGGCCTATTTATCCATGGCAGGATAATTGAGCTTGTCTCCTTGAAGATTAGTACTCATAAAGGACACTGGGGCTTTGTTGTTGTCATCATCTTTCTAGGTCAAAACCGTCGCTAGCGATTGGTCGGAAGTGAAAGTATAAAGGGAAAAGTCTCTATTAAAATATAGACTTCGCAACACCGGATCCCGGGATATGGCATATTTGATATTGTTGAAATTTTATTTTCTCTCATCATCCCACTTGAAATCGGCATCCTTGCGAATCATCTTTTGTAATGGTTTGATAATTTCGACAAAATCGAGAGTGAATTTCCTCACAAAGTTGATTTGCCCGAAAAAGGACTGCATGGATTTCTTGTTATGGGGTAGTGGGAGTTGAGCTATGGAATTAATTTGTTCTGGATCTATGCGGATACCTTCTTGAGATATAATATGACCTAACATCTTACCTTCTTCGACACCGAAAACGGTTTTCTTAGGATTTAGCGATATACCATATTTTCGACACCTTTCAAAAATCTGAGTTAAGTGCTGGATGTGTTCTTCCCGATTCTTCAAATACACTATTACGTCATCTAAATATAATACCATGCACCTATTGATAAGCCCCCAAAAATCCACATCCATGGCCCTTTGGAAGGTTTCTCCTCCATTGATTAACTCGAAAGGCATGCATTTATAAGCGAAGGTTCCCCATTTGGTTCAGAAGGTGGTTTTTAAACGATCTTCCTCTGAAACCAACACTTGGTTGTAGCCTGAGAAACTGTCTAGTAAGGAAAAAATCTCTGAGCCCGACACAGTCTGCAGGAGTTTCTCCATCAGAGGGACTGGATAATTGTCCTTTTCTGAAGCTCTGTTGAGGTTCCGAAAATCTATGTAAAGTCGGATTTCTCCCGATTTTTTCCGTACTGGGACAAGATTTACCACCCAGGCAAAATGTCTGGCCTGAAAAATTATCCTCGCATCTAGAAGCTTCCTTAATTCCTGATACATGAGAGGCTCTAGGGATGGGTGATAATTTCGGAGCTTTTGTTGGAAAGGTTTCATTTCGGGTTTCAACGGGATGGTGTGCTGAATAATGCAGGTATCATGCGTTTTCAAATCCTTGTAGGACCATGCGAACACATCCTGGTATTGTCTGAATAATTTTAGGTAGGATTTCCTCTCTTCCTTAGACATATTTTTGTTGAGATTAACATTCTCCAGGTTCTCTAGAGTCCCAAGATTCACAGTGTCATGGAGGGGGAAAGAACTACCAGTCTTCACAGTTTTGGGTCCTTTAAAACGATCCTTTAGATCAAATAGACTTTCTAGATTAGCTACCCCCTTTGGGATTGTGTGACCCTTCATCTTTCCAACATATTGTCCTATTTGGGATTAGTTTCAGTTTTTTTCTATCAGAACTCTTCATCATCTATGGCTAGGTCTTTGAAATTGTCTTGGTTGGTCAAGAAGTTTATGATTTGCTCGTCACCTTCAAAGACTTTCCAATTGGAAATATTGTTCGGAACCAACAGTTTGTAGAGAAACTCTACAATGAATCAGTAGGCTTCATAATATTCTAGAGGTGACAGTCAGGACGCGAGTGTGGCCAAGGAGTCGAAAAGAACGTTCTTTTCTCTCAGGATTGCGGTAACATTGAAAGCATCATAGCACTCTATTAGCCTATGCACCTCATGTTGGTAGTTCTTAAGATGAGGAAAATTACAATGAATAGTATTCCTCACTTGTCTAACAATGATCTCGGAATCCCAAAAAACCTTCAATTCCTTGACACCCAGATCTATGGCTTTCTTTAATCCTTGCACTAGAGCTTCATACTCGACAATGTTGTTGGTACATTCGAATTCTAGCCTGCAAGATAGGAAATAACGTAATCCTTTAGGATTGATAAGGATACACCCTACTCCTGACCCTTATTTTGATTTAGATCCATCAAAGCAGAGGGTCCAAATCTGTGGAAGGTAATCTCCCTTTCTTCATTCTATACCATTTTATTTCTTACCAATCTCTCATTCTGTAAGCTCGATCACAGGATTTTGGCAAAAGAGAGCATTCTCTATCGGCATCATCGGTTCCTCTTGAAAGATTATTTCCAAGTTTTGGGTAAGAGGAACAACGGACATTAGAGGATAAAATTACCCAAAGTGGGAATCACAGGAGTAATTTCCCAATACTGGGAAATCGCTAGACACAGGTTCGTTCGGTGTTTCTAGGTCAGTGATCGTATGCTTCAGATATATTTCTCTTTTGATTATGTTCATGCTCTTGTATCCCTTTAGTGGTAACCAAAGGTGTGCCCAATCCATACTAAAATAGCCATTCATCTTTTCGTACCAGTCACGACTCTACAGTAGTCCATATGCCTCTGGGATATCTACTACAATGATGTCAATTATTTGCACGAAATAAGGATGTGTCGCTATCTTGATCATTACATCTTTGAGTTCTCCCATAACTTTGACATGGGTTCTTCTGAGAGGGACAACACCCAATTTATTACAAAATACCAAGGGCATTACATTAGAGGATGCCTCGGAATCTACCAAGCAATTGTGAAGATTCATGTTAAAAAATTCGAACGTTAAAAGGAAAGGTGGTACAAAAGGCTTCTCCTTCCTACTTTCTGAGTAGGTATTTATGGTTGTCTTGCTTGCCAAACATGTTGAGGACAGATCCTCCTTCTGGTTGTTTCCTGTAGTCGGGTCTTCTACCAAACTCAGAGCTTGCAACAGAAAGTCTTTCTGCTGAGGAATCGTACATATATCCATCATTGATAGATTAGCCTTCAACTTTTTCAAATCTTCGAATACGTTGTAATCCAGCTTGGGAAATTCTATGGTATGGATGCTTATGGGTTTTTCGTTGGGAGAGAAAGGTATTTTCGGACGATTGGGAGTTAACTTACTTTGTGGGGCCCGGGCGACGTCGGCATTTTTTGAGTCGGGTTGACCTTTACTACACATCTGCACTACCGAAAATTTTGTGGGTTGTTCTCGAGACCCAAACAAATCATCTGAAGACGCGATTACATCGAGATACCATATCAACATGGGTGTGTCTCATGGTGGGTTAGCTTCTTCCTGATCGACAATATTCATTGCCGAACTGCTTGATTGTTCGGTCAGTGAGACTTCGTCCATAAAACGATTTTCCATTAAATTCATGGCATGGACCCATTAAGGGAATTTTCTTTCAAAGTGTTTCTCCTGGTGATAGGACCAAAAAGAATCAGACACAACATTCCCTAGGTCAATGTTTAGGTTGGTTGGGGGAGGTTCAATTACTTTGAAAGGTTGGTTTCTTTTAAAGAAAGGCTCATATGTTTTTTGGCCTTGGTTTCCTTCCCCTACGCTTATTTTCATGTATATAATCTAATTTTATAGTTTCTTGACCATGCGCTACAGACCTTCTATATCTCCATTAACTTTATCGGGAGTCTGTTCAATCGGTTTCCTCGACGGTCTAGTCAAAAGGAGTCCTCTCCTAGGAGGGGGTTGGCTTTCTTTTCTAACTAGAGAGGCTTGGCCTTCTTTACATCCTTTCATCTGAAATTATATCGTCTTGGCCTCTTCAAAATTCTCTACGAGGGTCTACTTGGTGGCTCTTTTAATGAACATGGAAATAGAAGTCGGAAGTGCATTGGCATAAACCTCGATCTGCAATTCTTGAGTGGGTTTTGTCGTGAGATGGAACTTATTTAATATGGTTGTGAATCTTTGATTGAAATATTTGACCCTTTCTTTTGGGGTCATGGTGTTTGCGAACAACTCAGCCATCAGGACTCCTGTAGTAGTTTCTTCCACAAATTTGTCTAGAAAGTATTTTTGGAATTTAGTCCAGCTAGTTATAGATCCTACCAGCAAATTAAAATACCACATGGAAGCAGAGTTTTCAAACGTGTAGGGAAAATTTCTACATACTACATCTTCATGTTGAACGTTCATAAGTCTGATCGCAAGTATGAATTTCTTGATATGATCTTCAGGCAAGCCTGAAGTTTTAGGGTCGTACTTGGGGAGCATATTTTCCGAGTGTCGGGGAAGATTGTGTACTTGTCCAGGGATGGCCATGGTGTCTCCGGCCAACCAAGGCAGGTTGTATTGAAGTGGAACTTCTCTTTCCTCCTCATGACCATTGTTCCCTTCCATATCATCAGAGTCGGAGTCAAGCTCTTCTTCTTCCAAAAAGTTGTCAGGCTCGGGGATGTTGTCGACCGGTGTCTTGGGTATGAGATCAAGAGATTCTTGGATTTTGGTGATCATGAAATCTATTAAGTATTCGACGGAGTGTACGAAAACTTCATCAGGAGTGCTAACCACTGGTCTAATTTGTTGTTTTCTCTGGGGGAGGATGGGAGTTAAGGACAATGTGTCGATTTGTAGGGCATAGGCCTTGGTGATTCTCCTGAATTGATTCACTTCCTCGTGAGGGAGGGCATATGGTATTTCAGGGTGAAAAGGTTCTTCCTCGGACTTAGGTGAGTTACCTGTTTCAAGAGTACTCAGTAAGCGTGGGTTGTCTATTGGATGACTAGCCTTGCATGTGAACCATTACGAATCTGTAGGCTATTTGAAATGTTATATAAGTTATATATTCTGCCATTCATTCGCAGGCCCTCCTTCTAGGGCCAATTATGTTGATGGGTCTTAAATCCCTTGATTCAACAAGAGGAACCAAACCTGCCACCGAGGCCCAATTAGACTCTGCAGCATTTGAGATGGAATGGTTCTCTAGATCTTGCGATCCAGCCAATTTATCGATGGGATTTGTGTTTTCTTTTGAAGGTTCTCCCTTCAGGTAGGACCGTTATTTTCTATATTTTCTCTTGAGTGGGGTTGGTTTGAGAGACGCAAGCCAGCATAAGCCAACTTGACAAGAAACGGGATTGAATTTCAACTACTAGGAAGGGGTTGAGCTTGGGATAACCCGCTACTCAAACATGTAGACAGTAATTCTATACCAAAGGGCCTAGTAATAATACATTAACCAAATGAGCATCCAATTACTACCTGAGAACATAACTAAAAGAAATAAAAACACATATGCAACCAAGATCATGGCAAGAAAAATAATTCATCTACCATAACATTCATTACATAACAACACAACGATTTATCTTCATCATTAGAGAAAAGAACATCAAAGCATTGCACCAAATAACTTGACAACAGAATTGATTGCTCTTACTCATTTACTGCATCATTCGTGGAAAAGGATAGGAAGTAATTATTCTCCAACTCCAATCACATACATCTAATGAAAATAGCTTGGCTTTGGTCCAGAAGGACTTCTCAATTCATAGCAGTCTCAAAATAATTATCAACAAACCAAAAAAAGAAATAGTTCTTACAACAACCATCAACCCTTGACTAATCGGTTGATGCCTTTACTTATAGCATAAAATTCAACCAAAATTAATGGCTAAATATAGTTTGGACCAAACAAAAATCGCCACGTGGCATGGTCATCCAACAATTTCTTTGATAGTCCATCCGAGATATTTCTTGAAAAGGGTGACTTCTTTCATACTCAAGCCAACAGATCTTCGCAGGTTTGAGCCCATGGGACTCTGTGTTGTTCCATTAGGGATACGTATACTCTGATATCTACTGCATGCGTTCAGAACCTTACCAAACTAGCTTTTAGTAGTTACAACATAGTCTGATCTTTGATCGGGTATTTCGAGAACAGTTGTACTCATCCTAGCTTCGTGTCGGCTATTTTCACACATTCCTCAACCCACAGCAAGTCTCATTCGGTGGGTTTCTTGAACACGTTACTTGAGTCGATAACTAATCGGGGATGCCACACTCGGAGAGCCCAAAAACCTTTATTGCACCGATGATTTAGCTTCAATGTTCTTTTCAAATCCTTCGACGAAACCATAGGATGAACATTGTTTAGTAATCGGGTAGGTTTCTTTCCTGTAATTAAGACAACGAAGTTTAGTGATTTCAAAGAAATTTGTGATAAGACATAAATAAATTGAAAAGACTAATACGTACCTGTGTAGCTCGCTAGTTTCAGTCATTTACTACTTACTTGATCTCAATCACTCCTTTGAATGACTTGTGATGACCTGGCCGAAGCCGTTTCTCCTTTGGTTAAAGGAATTATGTCAGCGTATCATGGGGTGGAAAATCAAGTACAACATCATGAACCTTTTAAATAGTCATATTAATTATTCGATCTTTGGTGCCCAAAAGAGACGTTGAAGGACAGCGTGCACGTGTATACTTCCCAAAGGGTTGGACACCATAAAAGGAAATCTGTTAAATGCTTCCAAAATACATATTATCAAGCGTGTAAAACATCATTAGTCGAATAACAAAGATCTGGGGGACGGTCGGGAGGATTGTCCCGGACGTTACCTGTAACTCTGTTTGGCGACGTTTACATGCTCTGGATTGCATCCGCCGAACAACTGTGGTGCGTCGAGTCTTTAATCAACATGTTTTGGGGTGTGAGTGTCTTATTGGAACGCTCTATTTCGCTCCTCTGTTTTTCTATAAATTCGGGGAGTTCTGGGGAAAAACTTACTCTCATGTCAAGCTTACATTCTCTGGAGTTCTGGTATAGCAAATTTGTCTTGGTGAAGTCCTGTATAGATGTTACCCATCCTTTACGGACGCCTGCGTTGTCACATTGTTACATAATGGGATCCCTGTTCAACAAGGGGCGCGGTCTGCGGAGTAGCCGGAGTGCCAGGTCTGAGCCCCAACGTGCCTGGGATTCTTTTTTGTTAGCCTCCAATGTTCTTGAAAGTCCAACAACAGGTGCAGATCTTGGCATGGAGACTGTGTCATCATCTCCTATGAAGCTTGGGGTGAAAAAGGATACATCTAACAGAGGTATGACGGAAACCATGTTTCTTCAGGAGCCGAAACCGTGAGGAAGAAGGAGGCCCAAAAAGGGTATGAAAAAGGGGGAGGAGGACCGGCTCCTGGCTGAGCTAGGAATACATTCAGTCATTGAGGATCCCATTTGGTTTACGCACTGGTTGGTGCCAATTGGGACTACCAGTAGGGAAGTTCGAAGGGGAAAAGGAGGTGAAAGAGCACCGGGTTCTCTCGATGAGAGTTCTACTTAGCGGTTGGAACAGGATAAACTGACGATAGCCTAACTCTACCAAGAGAATAGAGAGCTCTGGTTTCAGTTAGTGGAGAAATATCAAGAGATACCGCCATCATCGGGTCACGTAGGGAGCACAGTTTAGCTACAGAGGCGGCTTTGGGAAGCACAAGATACAATTGTGCAATTGTGTGAGGTGCAACGGACGACGAGAGAGAAGAACACAGTGCAAGGCGTAAGTAGTAACTCATGGAAATTCATAGTGGGCAATCTTGTGCCTTGCACTTCTCCTGGGTGATGCTTGGACAAAATCCCCTTTTTCTCTTCTGTTGTAAAGAAAAATGTAATTTTACTGCCACCAGGCCGATTGGTCGTGGTGTTGACGTGACTTGGCAGGATCCCTTTAATACTAAGTATCGGGAGTATTTTGAATGTATTTTGTTTTCTTATGGATGCAAATGGGAAAATTAACTGTGTTTTCTCATCATAATCATTATATTGCACAAATTATTAGATCATGTAATCGTTATTGTGGCACTGTGGGTTTGTTGATATGTTTCCCTTTTGCAAAATTTCCGGTATCAATTAATGCTTATGTGGCATTATTGACCCCGGATCATTAGAAAAAATCAGCTATAAAAGGCATTCATTGATAAATAAGGATTTTACTTGGGACCTCGCTTGCATCGAAAATACTAAAACTAGATACTACGGGTGCCAACATCGGGGGGTATTAGGAAAAGGTAAACAATTTTTTCTTCGTGGGTTAACACATTATAATGTTTTCGACGCCTAAAATATATCGGGGGTCGGAAGTCGACGATGTTGCTCCTTAATTTGGTGCGGTGCTCACTATTACCTTTTTTTCTTATGCCAAAACCAAATGGATCGTCCTTCGGTGAAATCCTTCCTGAGGTTGTTCATGGGAAAGAAATGCTTTCATCGGTCGACGCCGATGAAGGTCGATACTCGGCTACTTTGACTTTCCAAATGATTTCCACCACCTTTATCTTTCGTCGATGTCGAATTTCTCAAATGAGTCGAGGAAACTCTGTTTCGTCGATTCGTGCAGACAGTCGACGAAGAAGATTGAGTGGTACCCAAAAAAGAAAATGTTCATAGATTTTTTAGGGTGTGTTGACTGCTCAACAGGTTCTTGGCGCATGTGTCCTGACTTTCGTGCCCTCAACAAACTCACCATTAAGGAAAAATTCTCATTCCTATCATTGATGACCTCTTGGATTAATTAAGTGGTGCCCAGTTCTTTATTAAACTTGATCTTTGTTCGGGCTACCACCAGATACGTATGAAAGAGGCAGACATTCCTAAGAATGCCTTTAGAAATCATGAGGGACACTATGATTTTTTGTTCATGCCCTTTGGATTTTTTAATGCTCCATCCAATTTCCAAAGCCTCATGAATCATGTCTTCCATCCTTTTCTCCATCATTTTGTGTTAGTTTTCTTTGATGATATCCTCATCTATAGAAAAACCTGGACATACCATATTTCTCATGTCGATCGATTTTTCCATCTAATCTCTCAACACCAACTTTTCCTCAAACAATCTAAATGTTCTTTTGGTGCCTCAGAACTAGAGTACTTGGGTCATCTTGTTGGCAAGGACGGCATCAGGTTGGATCCTAAAAATATTGAAGCTATGCAAGATTGGCCTCACCCAAAGACTCTCAAAATCTTGTGGGGATTTCTAGGTTTAACAGGTTATTATCGCAAGTTTGTTAATAATTATGGAAATATTGCAGCACCTCTCACTCCACTCCTTAAAAATAATTCTTTCACTTGGACTCTAGCAGTTGCTCAGGATTTTCAAACCTTGAAGATGGCCATGTGCACCACTCCAGTCCTAGCCCTTCCTGATTTCTAAAAGACCCGTGTCTTGGAATGTGATGCTTCCGAGAAAGTAATTGATGTTGTCCTTATGCAAGAGGGTCATCCTTTGGCCTTTACCAACAATCAATTGTCCAAAATAATTTTAGGCAAATCAATATATGAAAAGGAAATGTTGGTTATTTTGCATGCCATGATCTTTGGCGACCTTATCTATTGGGAAATGCTTCCAAATTAAGACATATCATCAAAGCCTCAAGTATTTTCTAGAACAACGCCTTTCATCCCCTGAGCAACAAAAATAGGTGACTAAGCTCTTTGGATATGATTATGAGATAATTTACAAAAAAGGCAAAGACAATGTGGTTGTTGATGCACATTCCAGAAAATATGAAGATGAAGGGTCTCTTTTTTCTCTCTCTTTCATTGTACCAGATTGGCTCCAAGTTGTTCACCAGGAATGGCTACACGATCCCAAAATTTTGCATCTGATACAACAATTGCATTCCAATTCTCCAGTTTCCCCAAGGTAATCTTGCCTCAATGATGAGCTTCGATACAAAGGTCGTTTGTATTTAAGTAAACAGTCAAAACTTAAATACGCGGTACTTTTTGAGCTTCATGCTACACCCACAACTGGGCACTCCAGGTTTATAACCAAAACCTATGATCGGGTCAAACGTTCCTTTTTGGGTATGAAACATGACATTCATAATTTTTTGGTTGAATGTGATGTGTGTCAACACAACAAGGGTGAAACTGTCAAATCTCCTGGCACACTTCAACCGCTTCTGATTCCACCTACTATTTGGCAAGATACCTCTATGGATTTTATTGTCGGCTTACCTAAATCAGGCAATAAATCATTCATCATGGTGGTATTTGATTGTCTTTCCAAGTATGCTCATTTATGTGATCTTCAACACCAATTTACAACATCTATTGTGGCTCAACTTTTCATGGATCAAGTCTTCAAGCTTCATGGCATGCTGCATTCTATTGTTTCTGATCGTGACCCAACTTTCACTAGCAATTTTTGGCAAGAAATGTTCAAGATACAAGGAGCCCAATTGCATCTCAGTACAGCTTATCATCCCCAGACTGATGGTCAAACTGAAGTTTTCAACAAATGTTTGGAAACATATTTGAGGTGTTTTGCATCAGAAAGGTAGAATCAGTGGGCTTAATGGTTACCACTAGTTGAATGGTGGTACAACACTTCATACCATACAGCTACGCGCATGACTCCTTTTTAAGCGGTATATGGAAAAAAGTCACCTTCAGTGCTCTCATATTTTCCAGGTGTCTCAAAGGTTCGGGCAATTGACCAAACGCTTACAGTTAGAGAAGCTATTCTCCATACCCTCAAAGAGAATTTGGTCATGGCCCAGAATCGAATGAAGCAACAAGTAGATCAAGGTCACTTAGAACATCAATTTGTAGAAGGGGATCAGGTGTTTCTTAGACTGCAACCTTACAAGAAAACTTCCCTCAAGGCTGACCATTGTTAGAAACTGGCACCCAAATTTTATGGTCCTTATACCGTTCTCAAGTGTGTGGGAAAGGTGGCCTATCAGTTATCGTTTCCCAGTCATTCTAAGCTCCATCCTGTTTTTCATGTTTCCTTATTGAAGAAGGTGATTGGAACTAAGTGCCAAACTCAAACCAACCTTCCTGAGTTGAATGAATAAGGATCCATTTTGATACAACCAAAATCAGTTTTGGACCAACATGAGCATCGACTGCGTCAGTGAACCATCAAGGAAGTGTTAGTCTAGTGGAAATATACAACTCCATCAGATGCCACTTGGGAACTAGCTACCATTCTGCAACAATTTCCCCATCTCAATCCTTGAGGACAAGGTTGTTTTTAAGGGGGAGGACATGTTAGGGACCTAACCCCTCATGTAGGTAGAATAATATATTTCCATGTAATAAAGGTCAATATTAATAAGGCCTAGCAATAAGGAAGAATAAGTCTAATGTAATAAGACCTAATAAAAGCTTCCACTTCTAGAAGGATCTTCCTCTAGATGGTTCTTTTGATAGACATATTTAGTATAAATAGGAGTAGAGGGTATGAGAACTCTTGTCTTGGATATTATTGTAATAGAGCTCATCTCTACTGGAGTTTGGCCCCTCGAAGAGGCAAGTGAACATTACTCTCGGTAATCAAAGTGTTATTTCTGGTGTTATTTTGTTATCATTTTGGCATTATCATGGTGTTGTTCTGGTTGTATTGTTGTTCATCTTCCATTTCTAGCTATTTATTTGTGTTCTGCATAATTTTTATATCTAAAATATTACACATGTTGCTAGCGGCATTGAATTTGTTCCACCAACATGTTGTCTCTAGGCTTGATGGGGCGTTGTGTAAGAACCATCATAGGTGAAGAAACAATATCTTCGTTCTCTTCTGGCATCTGTTTCTGCTGGATAGAAGGTGTTAAGGTTGCAGTGGTTGTAGTGGCCTTCTATGCATCCTTTGAACAGATTGTGAAGAGGATGAATTTTGCAGTATGAGAGATTACCTTGCAGAAATATTTTGGTGGAACATTAGTTGTAACTACCTCTGGTATCCTGTAGAGCTGACCCGCCAGAGTAATAATGACATTATGATGTCGAGACTCATAAATAGAATGATGTTTCCACATATATGGTTGGACCAAAACAACATCGCAAACATCAAGAGGGGAAACATCACACACTATCTCATCCTTGAAGGGTTGGATGTCATAGGACATGCGACACTACTAGCTGACATAGAGATCTTGTCCTTGGTGAAGCCACCCGATGTTGTATGGATCCAGGTGTGGTGTTGTGAACAACTCCAACTATTTGACAATCATATATGAGATGAGGTTCTTATGGCTACTTTTTTCAACAATGAAATGCAATGGGGTCCCCTTCACCTGCATATGTGAATGGAAGAGGCTCTCCCCCTCATCAGGATCTACTGTTTCTTTTGGTTGAATTGTTGTGGCCGTGACAATTGTAGTGGGATCTACGTCGATGATCTATTTTTTTCAATATTTTTTGGATTAGATTTTGAATCAGGGTTCGACTCCTTGTCTTTGACCTTGGTCACCAATGAATGTTTCGAGAGACATTCATCGGTGTTGTGCCAAGGGATTTTGTGGAAGTCGCACCACTTCCTAGTGTCATTCTTTGTCTTTCCTTTTTCCTTCTTTTTCTGTGTCATGGATTTTTTTTTGGGAGGTTGTTGATTAGGGTCATCTTTATCATGCTTTGGTTGTTACGGATTTGCAGACCCAAACTCCCATTTTTTCTAGTGCCTAAATTTCTTCTTGATTTTGACAACATATCGATAGGCACTCCCAATGATGAGATGTTTAGGAAATCCATTTCGATTTGGATGTCACTCAGAGTCTTTGATACCCAACTTGGTGCACAAGGTATGGAAAGTATTTGTGAACTTTGACAATGTTTGGCTCTTCAGTTTCCACAGTGTGGTCCATGTCATGTGTCGGTCTTCATAGTTATCAACATGGTAGTATTGTTCCTTGACCGCATCCACAAAAACATCCCAAGTGGGCTTGGCCCCATATATTCCA
>JZKD02S2103540.1:809113-823527 GCA_000966675.3 Picea glauca | reverse complement strand
AAAAAAAAAAAAAAAAAATTCGGTGGAAATTTTAAATTTTTTTGAGTTTTTTTTCACTTTTTTTAATATATATATATATATATATTTCAAATTTGGGTTTTGAATATATATTTTTAAATATATTGTTTTCATGTCATTATGTATTATCTTGTGTTTGGGGTGATAAACTAAGATTTTAAAAGTAAACATTTAAGGGTTGATTTTATGATTTTTTTTACAGTAATGATGATTTCTTTTACCACTTTATAAAAATGTGTCATTTTAATACCTCAATTTTAAAATGGGTGCTACTGGTAGAGTACTTTTCAAAATATCTTTAATTTTAAAGTTTTGAACAAAACATTTTTCTTTATATAAAATCATTTTTTATTTAGGCGCTAATTTTAAGGTTTTTTTAGCTATTGTATGAGTTTTGAAGGCCATGTTTGAAAAATGTTGTAATTTTGACCCCGTTTGAAAAAATGGTGCTATCAGTGACACCACTTTTCAATTTGGGGGTTGATTTTCATGGGTTTTTTTTTGCGAAAATATGGAATTTTGGGGCTAGTTTTCTCGTTTTGAGGTCATAGCTCTCATTCAGTTGGGAACTTTGTTACATGCTTATATTATTTAAGGTGGACCTGTTGATTTCGAATACCAAGACATTAGTTATACCTACGAGAAACATTGCCAGAAAGAAAAAAACATGCAGGGTTATAAATAGTCAGTGTTCTATTGGGATGGTTCTCTAAGCTAGGATACTTCTTAGTTATTCTCTTCTCAGTCTAGAGGTTCGAAACCGATAAAGTTGGTAGTGCATTCGCCCCTGCTATTTTGATTTGGTTTTTTGTTTATTTTGTTAATTAGTCAAAATATATCATTGACAGCTTTGAAATCATAGAATTCAACAAAGTAAATAAAATATGCAAATTCAATTCAATTTTGCAAAAAAACTTGAAAAACTTAACTTGCACTGTAATTCGCATTGTACCTATAGATATGATTTATAAACTTCTTCAATGAGCATTTCCATGCGTTGTCTCACCATTTTAAGCCT
Organism: Picea glauca; assembly: GCA_000966675.3. NCBI lineage: Eukaryota > Viridiplantae > Streptophyta > Pinopsida > Pinales > Pinaceae > Picea > Picea glauca. The sequence continues at coordinate 822,491 of JZKD02S2103540.1, read as the reverse complement.
AATAAGGTACACTCGCTATCCATCTAGCCAAATTTGATATCCTCTAGCCTCCTTTACTTGCCATCTTGTTTACATTTACGTTGATAATTACGACCTTCACTTGCATGGTTGAGATCTTTTTATGTCTGTAACCATTTTTTAGATTTATGGCACAAATAAAGGGTCGTGCTCATTTCAAATTTATGTGTATATTTGATCAAGCCCTTGAGTTGACGGTGTAATAAAATTGATGGGAACGCTATATGGTCAAAGAAATCGGTAAAGGTGGTGCAAGCGGTGACCTCAAAGAATGAGGAAAAGGTAGTGAGTTCCAAGGGGTAGTGAGCTCTGAGGGCGAGATACATGGCAGAGATTGCATATATTAATCTATTAATCAATGCACATCCTAGGGATGGAAAACTTGATCGATATATTTATTATCGATCTGAGGGTGAGACACATGGCAGAGATTGCAGATGTAATTGAGAACTTGATCGGATATATTTCTTATAAATATGAGAAAATATCTAATCTATTAATCAATGCACAGTCGAGCGATTCAAAACTTGATCGATATATTTATTATTGATCTAAGGATGAGACATGTAGCAGAGATTGCATATGTAATTGAGAACTTGATCGGATATATTTATTATAGATATGAGCAAAGATTTAATGTATTAATCAATGCACAACCTGGGGATTGAAAACTTGATCGATATATTTATTATCGATCTGAGGGTGTGACACATGGAAAAGATTGAAAATGTAATTGAGAAATTGATCGGACATAATTATTATAGATATGAGCAAAGATATTAATCTATTAATGAATGCACAACCTAGGGATTGAAAACTTGATCGATATATTTATTATCGATCTAAGGGTGTGATGAAGGATGAATATAGCTTTGGCATCCCTTTTTTTTTCTCCTTCAATTCTACCTTTTGATCAACAAAGAGAGCATTGTACGCAACATGATCAGCTGGCTCTATGTAACCTATAGAAACAAGCACCCATAAATCTTGTGAGATGAGCAAAGTTCTCATCTCCACACATCATTACTCATAGTTTTCCCCACTAAAAAGAGGAATCTGGTATTGAAATATATGATGCCTAGTTTTTAGGCCTTTGTTGGGCATGTGGACGGTTACTGAACTCCAGGTGTAATTTTTAAAAATTCCAAGTGTTTGATTTAATTAGCCACATTTTTTCCCTAAACAAATGCACTGGCTCTCAATGCAATTGTGTTGTGTGTTATTTAAACTTTAGGTTGTTTTCTCTCATTCAAGGTGTAAAAAGTATCGAATGCTCCAGTAATCTACAATTTGTTTAGTTTAGTCTCACATTATTGTAATCTGAGCATTGTAACTTTTCTTTTATGCAATAGGCAAAGTCTTTTTATGCAACAAACATTTTGTTTATGTAATTGAGACCAATGTGTTGTTGTATTTTTTTGTAGTGCTTTGTGCAATAGAGTGATTCTACTATAATTTTTTTGTAGAATTCTTTTTTGTTGTTGTATTATTTTTTCATTAGAAACAAAGCATTTAAAAAATAGAGTTTTTGTCTTTTCAGAGCAACGTTTCTGGGAATTATTTGTATACATATGATCTGAGCTTGTTGGGCATGATTTTAATTGTCACATAAATCCTTTTATGCTCATATCCTTCAGTTGGTATCAGAGCAGGTTAATTACAACATTTTTTTAAAATTTTGGAGAAGGAGAAAATGACCCAAAATTCAAATGTTGTACATTACGATATTCCTCTTTTCGGTGGTGAAAACTATGATTATTGGTGTGTAAATATGAGAACTTTTCTCATCTCACAAGATTTATGGGTGCTTTTTTATGTAGGTTACACAGAGCCAGTTGATCAGGCTGCCTACAATGCTCTCTCTATTGATAAAAAAACATAATTGAAGGAGAACAAAAAAAATGTGTCAAAGCTCTATCCATCCTTCAAAATGGAGTTGACATCACAATGTTTCCAAAGATTGCAGAATGTAGTAAGTCCCATGATGCTTGGGAAACCTTGGAGAAGGAATAAAAGGGATGTTTTAAGGTAAAATTTGTCAAACTCCAAATGTTGAGAAGAGATGTTGACTCTCTTACTATGAAAGAAAATGAAAGTGTTGAATCTTTTATTACTAGAGTTTAAAATATTGTGAATGTTATTTGTGCTCATGGAGAATCTATTGAATATAGGAGGATTGTTGAATTTTTTTTAAGAAGTCTTCCTAAAATATTTGATCCCATCACTATTTCTATAGAGGAGTCAAGGGATTTATCACAACTAACTCTTGTTGATCTGTTTGGAAGCCTTCAAGTACATGAATACAGGGTAAAAAAGAATGAGGAAACCCAGGATCAAGCTTTCCAAAGAAATTTGACGGTTGACGACAAGAAGAAATAATCTTCCACTACCATGAATGATGCTTCTATTTTTTCTTCATCATCAAATAGAGGAGGTAGAGGCCATGGAAGATCTAGAGGAAGAGGATGTCATCGTAGATGAAGAAGAAACAACCCTAGGAGAGGTAACTTTCATTGCAGGTATTGTAATAAACATGGTCACCTTGAAAGCTATTATTTTAAGAAGAAAAGAGATATCGCTCAAGCAAATTTTAGTAAAGATGAAGGTGATAACTCACAAACTTTGTTTCTCACATGTAACAATTTTGATGCCAAAGATGATTTTGTATGGTATTTAGATATTGGTTTCTCAAATCATATGACAAGAAACAAAATTTGTTTTGTAAAGTTAGATGAGAGTGTGAAAGGGAAAGTAAATTTTGGCAATGAGAATGAGGCAGAAGTAAGGGGAACAGGTACTCTTTCCATAAAAGTCAAGAATGGAAGTATTATGTATATACATGATACTTTGTTTGTTCCAATTTTAAAGCATAACTTGATTAGCATAGGGCGGCTAAATTCTAAAAACTACAAGATTGTTTTTGAACGAAAGTTGTGTAAGATTTTTAACAGCAATGGTCTTGTTGCCGAAGTTCCTATGATAGATAATATGATGTTTTTGTTAAGTATGGAATCAAGTGTATCTTTCTTGAAGGCTTTGTTTGATGAGTCTTGGTTATGGCACAAGAGGTTTGGGCACCTTAATTTTGGATCTCTTTCTTTCATGCAAAAGAAGAACTTGGTAAGAGGTTTTCCTTCAATCATAGAACCAGATAATGAGATATGTGAAGGTTGTGCAATAGGGAAGAAACACAGAGATAGATTTCCTCATCATCATTTTAGATAAAGTGAACTTTTGGCCTTAGTACATGCATATATTTGTGGCCCCATGTAGACCTTATCTCTTGGAAAGAATAAGCATTTTCTTCTCTTTGTAGATGATTTTTCAATGATGTCTTGGGTCTATTTCTTAAGTGACAAGTGTTGATTTTTCAATAGACAAGGCTAAGAATGAAGTTCATTCCATTTTAACATTTGACTTAACCATAATCAATAATGTTGCAACAACCAAAATCACAAGAAGAAACACCATGCACAAGAACACAAGAAGTATCTTGGGAAACCCTTCTCAACAAGGGAAGAAAACCCAGCCAAATCCTTTGATAAATTCTTCAAGAGAAAGACCTTCACCACCAATAAAACCTTGCACACAAGATGGTGTTGAAACCCTAAAAGACTAGCACCCAAGAGAGGTGTGCACTTTTCCCAAGAAGGTGTACTTGCTGAAATTTCCAAACTCACATGAAATATATGATTCCTCAATAGGGAATTTACCTTTATTTATACTAGACTGAACCTGTCAACAAAAGTGTCTATTGGCACAACAGGGCTGACCTCACTAGGTCACAATATAATTAATATTAACTAGATTAATTATCTTTTACATTTATTATTAATCACATTAAGGTGGGGCCGAGCTATACCCTTTACATTACAATTAGGGTTATAGGAAGGTCTGACTCTTGAACAATATAGAAAGGGATATTATACACCCACTAGTGTTCATCCACTAGGGGCACATCCATAGAGATGTCCATATCTTTGGCTCGCTGCATTACACAGAAGAACCACTTATTCACTAGTGCTCAGCCACTAGGATCATGTTCACATGTGCTCATCCATAGGCACGTTCACTCAATAGATCTTCTTTCCCACTGCATTAAACAAGAGAGTCATCTAGAGTTTCTAATCAACTTTTCTTCTCAGAGGAGGCTAATACATCATCTTCATTTCTATTCTCATGATGATGCACCTAGCACTTTGGGATTTCACATGTTCACCTTATGCTCAGCCACAGGCACATCCAACTCTGTAGATCTCCTTTCTTATTGTGTTACATAGGAGAATCATCTAGAGTTATTCTCAACTCTCTTTAAGGAGGAGGCCATCTCTACATTCCATCTCTGTCTTAGATAGGAACCACACACCCCTCTCAGGGGCTTTCTCTCAGGTTTGTAAGCTGGAGAATGTCTCACATAGTTGCAATCATCAACACTCCCTCTCAGCTAGGGAGTCATTCTTCATCCTGCCAAGTCTCACACGAATGTACTTTGAACTTTGTATTGGATGTATTCATCAACACTCCCTCTCAACTAGGGAGGTATTCTTCACCAATTTAATTTGGTGAATATGTCTGCATTCTTCTCATGTGTAGGAAGGTACTGCATGTGTACTATTTTCCTTTTCATCATATCTCTGATATAATGATGTTTTATTTCAACGTGTTTTGATCTATCAGAAAACACTGGGTTCTCAAATAGATTTACACACAGCTCTAGATATCATCATAGGATCCATATCATGATCAAGTAAATATGTCAGAAGCTTGTGAAGCCATACTGCTTCACACACTCAATGATACATACTCTGCTTCTGTGGAATTCAAGGCCACATAGATTTTGTTTCCTTCTGCATCAAGAAACCATGACAAATTTTATGGTAAGACAACAACTGGATGTTTTATTCTGGTCCACTATATTCTCTTCTCAATATCTATCTGCATATCCTACAAACTTAAGTTCACACTAGGGGCATGTCTCAATATATGCTTTACTGTTATCAAGTGAGTCTGTCTCGATTGACTCATGGATTGACTAAGCATATTTACTGCATAACATGAATCAAGTCTGGTGTTAACCAAATACATTAATGGTCCAATCAGTTGTGGATTTATATCGTCTAAATCATCATCATTCATTTTATTTAAATCCATCATTGTGGTTTTGCATTCTGACATACTAAACTTTTAATATTCCCATTGTATATTTTCCTTGACTTGGGAAAATATCATTTGTCCTTTGTCATACTTCTTGTCCCAAGAAGTAGTGCATCATACTCAAATCCTTCATCTTGAAATCAGAAGTCAAGGCTTACTTGTATCCAACAACAAGGCTTTCTGAATAAGTCATCAAAATCAGGCTCTCATCACCAACATTGTAATAATATAGGTTTGGATTAGCAACACTCTTACTGAAACCCAAACTCATCAAGAATTCATCCATCTAATATAGTTTCCAAATCATGGATGGTAGTACGGATGGAATTGTATCGGGATTACTAGATCAAGTGTCTCATCATAGACGACTCCCTCTATTTGTGAGAATTTTGTGGCTATAGATATCGCTTTGTATTTCTCGACATTTCCATCGGATGCATCCTTGATCTTATAGATCCACTTGAAAGTCACCATAGACTTCCCTTTTTGTCTCTTGAACAATATATCATACATAATTCTTTAAGATATATCGATATTCTTCTGTTATGACATCTTTTCATACTTGTTCTCTTGTTTCTTCTCCATGATAGGGAACCTCATAATTAATAAAGTGGCTCATGGCTGAAGGGTAGCTCGAAAATCTCTTTTTCTTTCTCAGGATGTCCCTTGAGGGACTTGTATGTTTCTATGCCTCCTGTAGAGTGAGCCTAGGTAGGCCTTTTGCTCCCTACTGCAATATTTCTGGACATTTCAACTGGAGCAACTGGATCAACTAAACAATGTTTGTATCCCTTTGAACTGTTGAAGGGAAAGAAGGCATTGTCTCACTGTCAATCTCCATCTAAGATTCTTTGAATGTTTGAAAGGGTATCTCTTTTCAAGGACAACATATCTTCTTGTCTCAATCTGTCTTTGACAAGGGATGTAGATCTGGAATATCTTCGAAGATTCATTTTTTATCCCATTAACGTATCCTTTCTTCTTGAAGGGTCTGGCTTGGACTTATTTTCTTTGGGTACTTGAAAATACACTAGGCACCCAAATATCCTGAAGTGTTCAATCTCAGGCTTCACTCTAGTGAAGGCTTCTTTGGGATTTTATGTTTTTCAAAGTCCGATGAAGACTCTTGTTCTAAAAATATTTTGTGTCATGCATACTTCTGCCCATAGAATCATAGAAATATTCGGATCATGCAATATTGCATTGGTTTCCTCAATGATGGTTCTATTCTTCCTCTTTCTCAAATAGTTTTGACTCCCTTTGAGTCAAGTGACTCCCTCTGAAGGATAAACATCTTCCTTTGTTGTTAATCGGTCTGGAACAAGAAAACAAGAGGAACCAAAACAAGAATATCTCCTAAAGGTGAATACTGAGTATATCTCTGGAATCAAAACAATTTAAGGATTGTTGTCACAGCTACAACACCTACTTGTAATGTAGAAAACTTTAGAAATGTAGTTTAGAGGCATGATAATTAAAACACTCAAAACTTGGAGTCTTCACTTCGAGTGTGTTGTTCCTTTGAATGTACTGAGATCCCTCTGGATCCATGACTTTAGCAAAGTTTCCTTCCTCCTGCAATTTCCCTCATGACAATGATACAAATAATATATACAAGTGCATACCTGAGGCTGTTGATATGATTTTTCCAATGGCACCTGGTCAATCTCTATCCTCTGAGATCTTTATGAAGAAGGTAGTCATGGTGTCACCTTTTTTCATCTTGTTATTTTGAAGCTAGCCCTTCAATGTAAGAACTTGAGTAAATGATTGGATTTGTTGTCTTGATGTCATCTTCCTTCCATTCATCGATAGTTGTATCTGGTAAACCTTTTTGTATCACCCACAATAAGTCTTCCTCTAAATTCTTGTCTTCCAGGAAATTGAAGTTGCTTGATCCATCAAGCTTATCTTCCATCATAGTTATGTTCACCATAATTTTAGATTCTTCACAAACCCTTGTCAACTCGGCTAGAAAACCTAACGGCTAGGCTAGGATATAAATTTTAGGTTTTGTTGGACTTATGACTGCCAACAATAAGCCTTTGAAATATAGGAGAACACTGGTGAGCTAAAGAGCTCCTTCAATGAGTTGTAGAAACCCTAATTCTGAAATTTATGCAGAAATTAGCGAAACCCTAGAAACCTTAGGGCCAAAATTTCAAAATGATCGAAATTTCATTTTGAGAGTCTCTAGAGGTGTGTTGGAGGAGGATATACTTTCCTATGCCAAAATTTTCCCCAATGTTCAACTATTAAGGGTTGAAACATCTTAGAAAGGAGGGTCGTACATATTTTTTGGAACCCTTGGAGGGTCATATAGTTCTGCAGAAAAGAGAGGAGACTTGGCAGATGCTTGTGCAATGGGTTCTTCAAGACCTATGCTCTGATACCATGTTGATTTTTCAATAGACAAGGTTAAGAATGAAGTTCATTCCATTTTAGCATTTGAATTAACCATAATCAATAATGTTGCAGAAACCAAGATCACAAGAAGAAACACCATGCACAAGAACACAACAAGTATCATGGGAAACCCTTCTCAACAAGGGAAGAAAACCCAACCAAATACTTTGCTATATTCTTCAAGAGAAAGACCTTCACCACCAATAAAACCTAGCACACAAGAGGGTGCTCAAACCCTAGAAGACTACCGCCCAAGAGAGGTGCACACTTTTCCCAAGAAGGTGTACTTGTTGAAATTTCCAAACTCACATGAAAGATATAATTCCTCAATGGGGAATTTACCTTTACTTATACTAGACTGAACCTGTCAACAAAAGTGTTTATTGGCACAACATGGCCAACCTCACTAGCTCATAATATAATTAATATTAACCAGATTAATTATCTTTTACATTTATTATTAATCACATTAAGGTGGGGTCGACCTGTACCCTTTACATTACAATTAGGGTTACAGGCAGGTCTGACTCTTGAAAAATATAGCAAAGGATATTATACACCCACTAGTGCTCATCCACTTGGGGCACATCCATAAGGATGTCCATATCTTTGGCTCACTGCATTACACAGAAGAACCACATATTCACTAGTACTCAGCCACTAGGATCATGTTCTCCTGTGCTCGTCCACAAGCACGTCCACTCAACATATCTTCTTTCCCAGTGCATTACATAGGAGAGTCATCTGGAGTTTATATTCAAATCTTATTCTCAGAGGAGGCTAATACATCATCTTCATTTCTATTCTCATGATGATGCACCCAACACTTTTGGATTTCACATGTTCACCTTGTGCTTAGCCACATGCATGTCCAACTCTGCAGATCTCCTGTCTCACTGCGTTTCACAAGAGAATCATATGGAGTTCTTCTCAACTCTCTGTAAGGAGGAGGCCATCTCTACGTTCCAGATCTCTCTTAGATTGGAACCACACACCGAGCCTCTCGAGGAATTTCTCTCAAGTTTGTAAGCTGGAGAATGTATCACGTAGCTGCAATCATCAACAAGAAGTCTCAAGATTTTAGTTTCTTTCAAAAATTTAAAGCACTTGTTGAGGAGTCAGAATACTATTTGAAAGTATTGAGAACTAATCGATGTATAGAATTCACCTCAAATGAATTCAAATAATTTTGCAGCTTACATGGCATCAAGAAGGAGTTAAATACTGCATATACTCCTCAACAAAATGGAGTAGCGGAGAGAAAAAACTGAACAATTGTAGAGATGGCTAGATGTATGTTAAAATAAATGAGTTTGTAAAACATGTATTGGGAATATGCAGTACATACAACTATATATATCCTCAACATAAGTCCTAAAAACATGGTAAAAAATTATACTCCTTATGAAGCTTGGTTTTGTAGAAAACCAACTATTTCTCATCTGAATTTTTTTGGATCTGTATGCTTTATTTACATTCCTGCACAACAAAGACATAAATTAGATGGAAAATCAGTGAAATGCATTTTCATTGGATATTCAGAAGAAAGCAAGGATTATAGGTGTTTTGATCCAATTAATAATAAACTTTATGTTAGTAGAGATGTGATGTTTGATGAAAGGGGAGTCTATCACAAAAATGAAGGAAAAGATAAAGTGCTTACTCCACATATTGAAAACTTGATTTTTGATAACAATGATCAATCTTTGCAGCCCTAGACTATAAGAAATGAAGGCTCACCTTCAAGGAGTTCTCCATCAATTTCATCTTCATCTTCTTCGATAGAAATATCTCATGTTGATACACAATCAACATCTTCATCTAGTTCTCCTAGAAAAACAAGAAGTTTGAAGTAGATATATGAGACATCTAGGTATGGTGGTGATAATTTTGCTCTTTTTTCTTCTACCCATGTTGAACCTTTTAATTTTAAAGAATCTTGAACTGATGATCCATGGGTGCAATCCATGGAGGATGAGATGTCACAGATTGAACAAAATGATACATGGGAGTTAGTTGATCTTCCTCATGGAAAATCCACTATTGGTGTAAAGTGGATTTACAAGCTAAAATTTAATATGGATGGGAGTATTTCAAAGTATAAGGCATGTTTGTTTGCAAAATGATATGTGCAACAAGAAGGCATTGAATATGAGGAAACATTTTCTCCAGTAGCATGACTTGAAACTGTAAGAACTTTTCTTTCCATTGCATCTTAGTTAAAGTTATCAGTTTATCGGATGGATGTTAAATCTTGTTTCTTAAATGGATATTTGAAGGAAGAAGTTTATGTTGAACAACCACAAGGTTTCATTGTTAAAGGTAAAGAAGATGAGGTTTATAGGCTTAAAAAGTCTCTTTATGGTCTTAAACAAGCCCTTAGAGCTTGTGTAACAACCTTGGTTAGATAGTTGCATACGGTTTATCAAGTATAATTAATTAGATAATTAACTGTCCTAATATGTTTTAGTTAAACAATGTTTATTTCTTAATAATATTTATTATTTATTTATTTACTAATTAATTGTTATATCTGTTGATTGATTAATTAATTAATCAATTGACTCATTAAAGGTTCGTGTAATAAATTAAAGGGGCTTAATAATTTTAATTTATTTAATTAAAGACTTTACGTGTGCAGGGGGGGGATGAAGCATTAAATGAAGGATAAGATAATAAAGGCATAGGATAAGGTAATAATGGGGAGGATAAGGAGTCGGTGGATGGGGGGAGATATGAAGGGAGGAGTCCAACGGGAGAGGGGCATGATTTTTGGGGGAGGAAGCATTTTGGAGGAGGGCACTGTATTTCTAGTTTGGCATATTTTCTGGTGTGGGGAGATTGGTTTTGGGGGTTTTTGTGAATCATTGCAGGGGGCACCGGGTTGCTGGGGTTTTTAGGCACAAGGGCCAGGATTCCTTATGGTATCCTGGAGCTAGAGAACCGGACAGGCTACTCTTAGCTGGCTGGGTGGTTAGTCAGTTTGGGCAGGGTTTGGTCAAAGCAGTAGGTTGGGCAAGGCAGCAGGGAGGACAACTAGATAAGCAAGAGTTTAGCATCAGGAAGAGGTATTTTATTTATGAATTTTCTGAGTTATGTGATGATTATGTAAATTATTAGCATGTTGTTCGTAAATTTAATTCATGCTGTGGATAAATTAAATTTTATGTTGAAAATTATATGCTTATACGATGATTATTGAATTACTTAGGCATTGAAATAAATTTATGTTTAATTGTATGAATTTGATTAGGCTTACATAAATTTAGGTTTCTACACATGGTATCAGAGCTGTAGTTCACAATCTGGAGCCAAGGGCCTACCCACCTACTCAGAATTGACCCAAAATAAACGAGCAAACCCTAGAAACTGCTGTAAGTCTGAAGGAGGTATGTTCACCTTAGAACCTGCAAGAAGCCTCACCTGCATGTAAGAAGCCACTGTATATTTTTAGAAATAGCTTTTCTTCTAAAATTGAAATCTTAAAAAAAAATTAGCTTTTTTCTTCTAAAATAAAAAAAATTTGTTGTTAGTGAGTAATAATATAATGAAATCCTTGAAAGGACACACAATTAGAGGAACATAACCCACCAACTTTTAGCATTTCTATTATCTGGAAAGAGATATACATAAAACAAATACATTTGCTTCGAAACAAGCTAAAATGAAATAAACATTCAATAACCTACAATCCGTAAATAAATAAATAAACAAAAAAAAAACACGAGAAAAAGGATTTAACCTACAAACCCTGATAAAGATATGCAAAACTAGAGCAAGATAACATGCATAGCAGTCACTTCTGACAACATGTTCAATCTAAGGTTTAACAGGTACATTTTGTGCTAGAAAATCTGAGGGCTCAAACATAATTCCATGGTTATTAGACACTTGTATTCTCACTGTGGTTTGGGAGATCTGCACAATGGCATTTGCCAACCAATGACATTAATCATGTGCCCCAGGGAAACTAGGCTCGACCACTTTTCAAATTATATTAGGATTCCAATATCGCATAAAAACTTGTTGAGTTGCAGAGTAAAAATATATCATCGAGTAATGACCACTGTCCTTAAACAGGTGTTGTGGTCCCAGGTTTCCTATTATAATATTTCAGTCTATTATTATGATTTTGATCTGGCAAAGCTTGGCACTCAAAGCATATATCTGTGATTATTAGTCACCCACGGGCACCATCAATGCAAAAACTCTAGGGTTTTATTGAAGAGAGTATCATATCAAATTACAGCCGTGCATAGTGAAGAAACAACATTGATATAATCATTCAGTCTCAAGGTTAAATTAGTGTCATGGTTCAATTGGTTGAACTAACTATCCAAGGAACATTGAGGATGAGATCCAAGGCACATCGAGGACGAGAGGCTATAGGTTACAGGTTCAAATCTAGTCTAAGTCTCCTATGAGGTATTATCGTGACTTGTGATGGGTTCAACCGCCTTCAATCTCGATCTTCAAGGAAGAAAGGGAGCAAGCTCCTGGGGTAAAAAAAAAAAAAAAAAGCATTGGTATAATCATCATTGAAAAAAATAAAATCAGCAAAATCAAATAAAACAAAATGAAAATAGATAGAGATAGGAAGTACCGTAGAAAATGAGTCATTGTCACCTGCAATCAATGCATCCATTGAAGAATAGGGAGTATCAGCACTATTATTCCTATTGGCATCTCCAACATGGTCGTTGTGTTCCTCCTCTTGATGATGAATACCACTCTGAATCTGACCCATCATGAGCCAACACCCAAATCATAAATATTGATTAATACAACTCACAGCATGGTTTCTTGTCCATGCGCTCAAGAATCGTATATGAAATTTTAAGGGCGGCTCTGCAAATTTAGGTTGCAGGGGCACTTCTCCTCATTCACTGCTTGCATTACTCTTCCTATCATCTACACCATGCTCATTTTTGTCATTTTCATGTGTGGAGGAAACCCTTGACTCTATTGGTGCGGGGAGCTTGGAATGTTGGCAACACGAGAGGAGGGGACTAAGTCCCATGCACTGCATAACAAAAAGCCCAGTGCCAAACGCCAAGATTTCAAGGAGGACGAGGACGATCCCACGAGGAGGCCTTTGTGCACAGCGCATCTAAAAATATCCAACAGAAAACAAAACAACATGCAAGCCAAACGCCCAAGCGCCATCGCCATAGCAAATTCCACAAACAACACAAATTCTGAGTCCACATTCAACATATAAACCAACATAAGCCCATCACCAAGCCCGATACCAGTCCATATCTCATCAGTGCCCAACCACAACCGAGGAGCCGCGCGCTGCACAAACAGAAAACAATTTTTTTTTATTAATAAACAAAAAAGAACTAGCACCCAAGCGAACGACCACGAAGGAGGAAAGCTCATGCAGGTGCCATGCACCAGCGTAGCACCTCCTCCATCCAGAAACTAGCCACCCAGACCATGAGGAGGAGAAGGTGTGAGAGAAGGCCATGGCGGCCGACCCAGACCTCGCAAGAAGAAAATGAGTGGGGGAAAAGAGAATTTAGGGTTAAGGGATAGTTTAGGGTTTAGGTATGAAGAGCTGGAGGAAATGAAGGCGGTGTGTGGGCTTCATGCGTGCCCGCCCTTTAGTTATTTAAAAAGAAATTTGTTTTTAAATTATTTACGTAATTTATATTTTCTTTTATTTTAGTTATATATATTTTTTATTTTTTTTATTGATTATCGTAAAATATTTATATATATTATTTGTTAAATTGTTATTTTTATTTTTTTTTATAAATGAAAAAATTATATATACAAATAAATTATATATATA